>VFSE01000230.1:305000-523156 GCA_010157825.1 Vickermania ingenoplastis | reverse complement strand
AAAAAAAATAAAGGGGAGGGGAAAGAAATGAAAAAAAAGGAAGGAGGGTCATCACCCATCGGAACACACGGCACTCCAGCGCCAGCAGGATCACTCACCGTCAACCCCAGTGACGACACACCGGCATCACCTCGCCAACGCGCTTACCGGTGCCGGCACCGTCACCTCCTGCCTGGCTGCCATCCCCGTACGGCTCCCTCCCTCTGCCCTAGTTGGCCAGAAGCTCGCGTAGATGGTGCTCACGGTGCCGAACGTAATCGCAATCACGCCAGAAACAATCATGATGTACGTGCCGATGTAGTTCCAGATGCCCACAGTCCGCAGGCTCCACTCGCCGCAGTACATCCAGAAGAGCGCAGGAACAGGAAGCCGATGAAGCCGCCGCACAGAGACCCCACCAGGCCGAAGGCCATGTTGATGTTCGGGATGCCAGCCCGCAGATGAGCACCACCAGGGAGGACAGGATGATCATGATGCAGTGCTTCCAGTACGGGGTCGTGTCCAGGTCCCAGCCCAGGCAGTGGTAGTGGAAGTTCCGCACGGGGATCATGTTCATGCCGTACGCAGCGCAGATCTTCACCAGCATGCCGATGTACGCCACCATGATGTGGCTGGTGCAGAGGGTCGAAGTTGTACAGCACGGAGTCCTCCGTGTCGGGCCCGAAGTCCACGTACCCAAAGAAGCCGGCCATGATGTAGAAGATCATGCAGATGGACATGCCCACAGCGTCGCCACCGTCAGCTGCTTGATGGACTGGCGCGGCTTCATTTCATAATAGACGGAGAACGCAACTCCCTGGCACATGTAAGCGAAAACGAAGATAGACAGCCCGTAGATGGCCGTGTTCCCGTGGTGAACCACTTCACGTCGTCTCGCATGCCCTCCTCGGACAGCGTGATCGAGCCGTGGATGACGATGCACACAACGAAGTACAGCACCATGGACACGCCGATGACCGACACGTACCGCACCGTGTTCACGCGCTTCGGGATCGTGATCGGCACGAGCAGCGCCAGCCAGAGAATCGCTACGATGACGTTGATCCCCGTCTGCGTCTTGAGGAACTCGGGGGTGCTGTCGGATTTGGTAAGCAGCGGCGTCACAAGGGCACGGCAGCGCTGATGTGCGATGGCGGTGCCCACGCACGACAGCCACATCACACCCCCGACGAAGTAGCTCCACCCGCGCCCAAAGAGCATGTCGCCGCACTCCTCGAAGTTCCGCGCCCCCGTCGTGCGCATCGCGATCCCCATCATCATCATGCTGTACACCGTCATCCCGGTGATCACAACGAGGTAGATGATCGACATGGCAATGCCGCCGGTGGCGAAGGACGAGGGCATGCTGATGATGGCCCCGCCCAGTGTCACAGACGACAGGCTGAACACGTTCGACACCACGCCGCCGTACGGCACCAGCTTGCGGAAGAAGGTCACGGCGGGCTCCAGGCACGCCGGTAGCTTTCTCCACGTCCTCCGGCACGCTCCTCGCTGTCGTGGGACACCTCATCATCATCGAGCGGCTTCCGGATGGCGTACTCCACCTCTCCGTTGGCGTTGGCGTGCTTGCTCTCGATTGCTGAGCGGGTTGCTGGAGCGGGGTTGCTGAGCGGGGACAGTTCTCGGCAGGTCCGGGTAGTTCGGCTCAGAAGATGGCAAAGAGCTCATAGCGGGACGGCGGGGGGAAAGCGCTGTGGGAGTGGGGAAGAACCTGTGAGAGCGAAAGGCAGGAAATGCTGCCGGGGCGATGGAGGTGGGGGGCGGCAGGGCGGCGCAGCACGCAGGAAAGAGAAGAGGCAGAAAACGATCAAACAAGAGAGGGGAGAGAGAGAGAGATTGGTGTGCGTGTCACCACCCTGGTGCCGCAGCAGGAGGAGCCGGCATACTCCGGTCGGGTCCTGCCCTGTTGTGTTTGCGGATCGGCATGTTGGTTAATGTGTTTGTTTGTTATCCAGCTTTATGTTTGGAAGGATTCATGAGTGGCGTGAAGGCTCATCGCGTGAGCAGGAGTGCTGCGTGGAGGGAAGTGGAGTCATCCCACGAGCTCCGCCGTGCGTGTCACCGGGAGCGCCTGGGGAAGTAGGGTGTTCGCCAGCCGCAGGCGACACGCTGGGGCCAGGGCCGGGAAAACTCAGAACCAATATATGTATATGTGTATATTTTGAGTAATAGATCGAGGAAAAGAGAAAAAGAACAAAAAAAAACTCGGGGAGGGGGTATACAACACGTGGCAGACGGGCCACAACCGTTTATGTCGATGTGTGTGCGGTAAGAAGACGAACACAGCAATTTAGAGCTAGAAAAAAGAAAAAGATCAATTAGGATGTTAAACTTACAAGAAAACGAAAAAATGGTTGAAAACGCCCCTAACGGTATGGGTCTTCTTCTAGGGTGTTTTTCGAGCGCAGCACAGCAGCCGGAGGAAATACGACAGATAGAGTGTAGGGATGGGTGTGTGTGCCGGACAGACAGACTGGACAGACGGAAGAGAGAGATGCTGACAGAGCAGACCGAGGCAGAATGCCCTGCAGGTATCGCACCCGTACACGCCGCCCGTTCTCCAGCGCCGCCGTCTCCGTGCTGCCGCCCCCCACCCCGGCTGTCTGCTGGATTGCTTCCCCGCAGAGGGTCGTGTGCCCCTGCAGAGAAAGCATCGAATATATAGAAAACCCAACCCACTCAGCAACAACGACAAGGAAGGGGGAAAAGGGGGGAGGGGGAACATATGAATAACTCCGGTTGCCTACCATAAACTACAACAAGCCCAAGAGAGCCGGTGATCAAGCCGCCAGAGGCCCAAACCTTCACCGCCGGCGGGCAGCGCATAGCGGGCCAATAGGAAGCAGCACGGCTCCTGGGCAGCGGCAACAGCAAAGCGAAAAAATAAAGGGGGGGGAGGGGGGAAGAAAAGAAATGAAAAAAAAAAGGAAGGAGGGTCATCACCCATCGGAACACACGGCACTCCAGCGCCAGCAGGATCACTCACTGTCAACCCCAGTGACGACACACCGGCATCACCTCGCCAACGCGCTTACCGGTGCCGGCACCGTCACCTCCTGCCTGGCTGCCATCCCCGTACGGCCTCTCCTCTGCCCTAGTTGTCCCAGAAGCTCGCGTAGATGGTGCTCACGGTGCCGAACGTAATCGCAATCACGCCAGAAACAATCATGATGTACGTGCCGATGTAGTTCCAGATGCCCACAGTCCGCAGGCTCCACTCGCCGCAGTACATCCAGAAGAGCGCAGGGAACAGGAAGCCGATGAAGCCGCCGCACAGAGACCCCACCAGGCCGAAGGCCATGTTGATGTTCGGGATGTACAGCCCGCAGATGAGCACCACCAGGGAGGACAGGATGATCATGATGCAGTGCTTCCAGTACGGGGTCGTGTCCAGGTCCCAGCCCAGGCAGTGGTAGTGGAAGTTCCGCACGGGGATCATGTTCATGCCGTACGCAGCGCAGATCTTCACCAGCATGCCGATGTACGCCACCATGATGTAGGGCTGGTGCAGAGGGTCGAAGTTGTACAGCACGGAGTCCTCCGTGTCGGGCCCGAAGTCCACGTACCCAAAGAAGCCGGCCATGATGTAGAAGATCATGCAGATGGACATGCCCACAGCGCTCGCCACCGTCAGCTGCTTGATGGACTGGCGCGGCTTCATTTCATAATAGACGGAGAACGCAACTCCCTGGCACATGTAAGCGAAAACGAAGATAGACAGCCCGTAGATGGCCGTGTTCCCCGTGGTGAACCACTTCACGTCGTCTCGCATGCCCTCCCGGACAGCGTGATCGAGCCGTGGATGACGATGCACACAACGAAGTACAGCACCATGGACACGCCGATGACCGACACGTACCGCACCGTGTTCACGCGCTTCGGGATCGTGATCGGCACGAGCAGCGCCAGCCAGAGAATCGCTACGATGACGTTGATCCCCGTCTGCGTCTTGAGGAACTCGGGGGTGCTGTCGGATTTGGTAAGCAGCGGCGTCAAGGGACACGGCAGCGCTGATGTACGCGATGGCGGTGCCCACGCACGACAGCCACATCACACCCCCGACGAAGTAGCTCCACCCGCGCCCAAAGAGCATGTCGCCGCACTCCTCGAAGTTCCGCGCCCCCCGTCGCGCATCGCGATCCCCATCATCATCATGCTGTACACCGTCATCCCGGTGATCACAACGAGGTAGATGATCGACATGGCAATGCCGCCGGTGGCGAAGGACGAGGGCATGCTGATGATGGCCCCGCCCAGTGTCACAGACGACAGGCTGAACACGTTCGACACCACGCCGCCGTACGGCACCAGCTTGCGGAAGAAGGTCACGGCGGGCTCCAGGCACGCCGGGTAGCTCTTCTCCACGTCCTCCGGCACGTTCTCCTCGCTGTCGTGGGACACCTCATCATCATCGAGCGGCTTCCGGATGGCGTACTCCACCTCCGTTGGCGTTGGCGTGCTTGCTCGATTGCTGAGCGGGTTGCTGCGAGTTGCTGAGCGGGACAGTTCCGGCAGGTCCGGGTAGTTCGGCTCAGAAGATGGCAAAGAGCTCATAGCGGGACGGCGGGGGGAAAGCGCTGTGGGAGTGGGGAAGAACCTGTGAGAGCGAAAGGCAGGAAATGCTGCCGGGGCGATGGAGGTGGGGGGCGGCAGGGCGGCGCAGCACGCAGGAAAGAGAAGAGGCAGAAAACGATCAAACAAGAGAGGGGGGAGAGAGAGAGAGATTGTGTGTGTGTGCGTGTCACCACCCCCTGGTGCCGCAGCAGGAGGGAGCCGGCATACTCCGGTCGGGTCCTGCCCTGTTGTGTTTGCGGATCGGCATGTTGGTTAATGTGTTTGTTTGTTATCCAGCTTTATGTTTGGAAGGATTCATGAGTGGCGTGAAGGCTCATCGCGTGTGGGGAGTGCTGCGTGGGAGGGGAAGTGGCGTGCCATCCCACGAGCTCCGCCGTGCGTGTCACCGGGAGCGCCTGGGGAAGTAGGGTGTTCGCCAGCCGCAGGGCGACACGCTGGGGGCCAGGGCCGGGAAAAACTCAGAACCAATATATGTATATGTGTATATTTTGAGTAATAGATCGAGGAAAAGAGAAAAAGAAAAAAAAAAAACTCGGGGAGGGGGGTATACACACGTGGCAGACGGGCCACAACCGTTTATGTCGATGTGTGTGCGGTAAGAAGACAAACACAGCGCAATTTAGAGCTAGAAAAAAAAAGAAAAGATCAATTAGGATGTTAAACTTACAAGAAAACGAAAATGGAAAAAACGCCCTCTAACGGTATGTGGGTCTTCTTCTAGGGTGTTTTTTCGAGCGCAGCACAGCAGCCGAGGAGGGGAATACGACAGATAGAGTGTAGGGATGGGTGTGTGCCGGACAGACAGACTGACAGACGGAGAGAGACAAAGGACAGAGCAGACCGAGTGAGCAGAATGCCCTGCAGGCACGCACCCGTACACGCCGCCCCGTTCTCCAGCGCCGCCGTCTCCGTGCTGCCCCCCCCACCCCGGCTGGCTCGTTGATTGCTTTCCCCGCAGAGGGTCGTGCCCTGCAGGAGAAAGCATCGAATATATAGAAAACCCAACCCACTCAGCAACAACGGCAAGGAAGGGGGAAAAGGGGGGAGGGGGAACATATGAATAACTCCGGTTGCCTACCATAAACTACAACAAGCCCAAGAGAGCCGGTGATCAAGCCGCCAGAGGCCCAAACCTTCACCGCCGGCGCAGCGCATAGCGGGGCCAATAGGAAGCAGCACGGCTCCTGGGCAGCGGCAACAGCAAAGCGAAAAAGGGGAGGGGAAGAAAAGAAATGAAAAAAGGAAGGAGGGTCATCACCCATCGGAACACACGGCATTCCAGCGCCAGCAGGATCACTCACTGTCAACCCCAGTGACGACACACCGGCATCACCTCGCCAACGCGCTTACCGGTGCCGGCACCGTCACCTCCTGCCTGGCTGCCATCCCTCGTACGGCTCCTCTCCTCTGCCCTAGTTGTCCCAGAAGCTCGCGTAGATGGTGCTCACGGTGCCGAACGTAATCGCAATCACGCCAGAAACAATCATGATGTACGTGCCGATGTAGTTCCAGATGCCCACAGTCCGCAGGCTCCACTCGCCGCAGTACATCCAGAAGAGCGGGAACAGGAAGCCGATGAAGCCGCCGCACAGAGACCCCACCAGGCCGAAGGCCATGTTGATGTTCGGGATGTACAGCCCGCAGATGAGCACCACCAGGAGGACAGGATGATCATGATGCAGTGCTTCCAGTACGGGGTCGTGTCCAGGTCCCAGCCCAGGCAGTGGTAGTGGAAGTTCCGCACGGGGATCATGTTCATGCCGTACGCAGCGCAGATCTTCACCAGCATGCCGATGTACGCCACCATGATGTAGGGCTGGTGCAGAGGGTCGAAGTTGTACAGCACGGAGTCCTCCGTGTCGGGCCCGAAGTCCACGTACCCAAAGAAGCCGGCCATGATGTAGAAGATCATGCAGATGGACATGCCCACAGCGCTCGCCACCGTCAGCTGCTTGATGGACTGGCGCGGCTTCATTTCATAATAGACGGAGAACGCAACTCCCTGGCACATGTAAGCGAAAACGAAGATAGACAGCCCGTAGATGGCCGTGTTCCCCGTGGTGAACCACTTCACGTCGTCTCGCATGCCCTCCTCGGACAGCGTGATCGAGCCGTGGATGACGATGCACACAACGAAGTACAGCACCATGGACACGCCGATGACCGACACGTACCGCACCGTGTTCACGCGCTTCGGGATCGTGATCGGCACGAGCAGCGCCAGCCAGAGAATCGCTACGATGACGTTGATCCCCGTCTGCGTCTTGAGGAACTCGGGGGTGCTGTCGGATTTGGTAAGCAGCGGCGTCACAAGGGACACGGCAGCGCTGATGTACGCGATGGCGGTGCCCACGCACGACAGCCACATCACACCCCCGACGAAGTAGCTCCACCCACGCCCAAAGAGCATGTCGCCGCACTCCTCGAAGTTCCGCGCCCCCGTCGTGCGCATCGCGATCCCCATCATCATCATGCTGTACACCGTCATCCCGGTGATCACAACGAGGTAGATGATCGACATGGCAATGCCGCCGGTGGCGAAGGACGAGGGCATGCTGATGATGGCCCCGCCCAGTGTCACAGACGACAGGCTGAACACGTTCGACACCACGCCGCCGTACGGCACCAGCTTGCGGAAGAAGGTCACGGCGGGCTCCAGGCACGCCGGGTAGCTCTTCTCCACGTCCTCCGGCACGTTCTCGCTGTCGTGGGACACCATCATCATCGAGCGGCTTCCGGATGGCGTACTCCACCTCACCGTTGGCGTTGGCGTGCTTGCTCTCGCGATTGCTGAGCGGGGACAGTTCCTCCGGCAGGTCCGGGTAGTTCGGCTCAGAAGATGGCAAAGAGCTCATAGCGGGACGGCGGGGGGAAAGCGCTGTGGGAGTGGGGAAGAACCTGTGAGCGAAAGGCAGGAAATGCTGCCGGGGCGATGGAGGGGGGCGGCAGGGCGGCGCAGCACGCAGGAAAGACAAGAGGCAGAAAACGATCAAACAAGAAAGGGGGGAGAGAGAGAGAGAGATTGTGTGTGTGTGCGTGTCACCACCCCCTGGTGCCGCAGCAGGAGGGAGCCGGCATACTCCGGTCGGGTCCTGCCCTGTTGTGTTTGCGGATCGGCATGTTGGTTAATGTGTTTGTTTGTTATCCAGCTTTATGTTTGGAAGGATTCATGAGTGGCGTGAAGGCTCATCGCGTGTGAGCAGGAGTGCTGCGTGGGAGGGAAGTGGGTCCATCCCACGAGCTCCGCCGTGCGTGTCACCGGGAGCGCCTGGGGAAGTAGGGTGTTCGCCAGCCGCAGGGCGACACGCTGGGGCCAGGGCCGGGAAAACTCAGAACCAATATATGTATATGTGTATATTTGAGTAACAGATCGAGGAAAAGAGAAAGAAGAAAAAAAAACTCGGGAGGGGGGGTATACAACACGTGGCAGACGGGCCACAACCGTTTATGTCGATGTGTGTGCGGTAAGAAGACAAACACAGCGCAATTTAGAGCTAGAAAAAAAGGAAAAGATCAATTAGGATGTTAAACTTACAAGAAAACGAAAATGGTTGAAAACGCCCTCTAACGGTATGTGGGTCTTCTTCTAGGGTGTTTTCGAGCGCAGCACAGCAGCCGGAGGAGGGGAATACGACAGATAGAGTGTAGGGATGGGTGTGTGTGCGGGACAGACAGACAGACGGAGAGAGCAACAGAGCAGACCGAGTGAGCAGAATCCTGCAGGGCACGCACCCGTACACGCCGCCCCGTCTCCAGCGCCGCCGTCTCCGTGCTGCCGCCCCCACCCCGGCTGGCTCGCTGGATTGCTTTCCCCGCAGAGGGTCGTGCCCCGCAGGAGAAAGCATCGAATATATAGAAAACCCAACCCACTCAGCAACAACGACAAGGAAGGGGAAAAGGGGAGGGGGAACATATGAATAACTCCGGTTGCCTACCATAAACTACAACAAGCCCAAGAGAGCCGGTGATCAAGCCGCCAGAGGCCCAAACCTTCACCGCCGGCGGGCAGCGCATAGCGGGGCCAATAGGAAGCAGCACGGCTCCTGGGGCAGCGGCAACAGCAAAGCGAAAAAATAAAGGGGAGGGGGGGGGAAAAAGAAATGAAAAAAAAGGAAGGAGGGTCATCACCCATCGGAACACACGGCACTCCAGCGCCAGCAGGATCACTCACTGTCAACCCCAGTGACGACACACCGGCATCACCTCGCCAACGCGCTTACCGGTGCCGGCACCGTCACCTCCTGCCTGGCTGCCATCCCTCGTACGGCTCCTCTCCTCTGCCCTAGTTGTCCCAGAAGCTCGCGTAGATGGTGCTCACGGTGCCGAACGTAATCGCAATCACGCCAGAAACAATCATGATGTACGTGCCGATGTAGTTCCAGATGCCCACAGTCCGCAGGCTCCACTCGCCGCAGTACATCCAGAAGAGCGCAGGGAACAGGAAGCCGATGAAGCCGCCGCACAGAGACCCCACCAGGCCGAAGGCCATGTTGATGTTCGGGATGTACAGCCCGCAGATGAGCACCACCAGGAGGACAGGATGATCATGATGCAGTGCTTCCAGTACGGGGTCGTGTCCAGGTCCCAGCCCAGGCAGTGGTAGTGGAAGTTCCGCACGGGGATCATGTTCATGCCGTACGCAGCGCAGATCTTCACCAGCATGCCGATGTACGCCACCATGATGTAGGGCTGGTGCAGAGGGTCGAAGTTGTACAGCACGGAGTCCTCCGTGTCGGGCCCGAAGTCCACGTACCCAAAGAAGCCGGCCATGATGTAGAAGATCATGCAGATGGACATGCCCACAGCGCTCGCCACCGTCAGCTGCTTGATGGACTGGCGCGGCTTCATTTCATAATAGACGGAGAACGCAACTCCCTGGCACATGTAAGCGAAAACGAAGATAGACAGCCCGTAGATGGCCGTGTTCCCCGTGGTGAACCACTTCACGTCGTCTCGCATGCCCTCCTCGGACAGCGTGATCGAGCCGTGGATGACGATGCACACAACGAAGTACAGCACCATGGACACGCCGATGACCGACACGTACCGCACCGTGTTCACGCGCTTCGGGATCGTGATCGGCACGAGCAGCGCCAGCCAGAGAATCGCTACGATGACGTTGATCCCCGTCTGCGTCTTGAGGAACTCGGGGGTGCTGTCGGATTTGGTAAGCAGCGGCGTCACAAGGACACGGCAGCGCTGATGTACGCGATGGCGGTGCCCACGCACGACAGCCACATCACACCCCGACGAAGTAGCTCCACCCACGCCCAAAGAGCATGTCGCCGCACTCCTCGAAGTTCCGCGCCCCGTCGTGCGCATCGCGATCCCCATCATCATCATGCTGTACACCGTCATCCCGGTGATCACAACGAGGTAGATGATCGACATGGCAATGCCGCCGGTGGCGAAGGACGAGGGCATGCTGATGATGGCCCCGCCCAGTGTCACAGACGACAGGCTGAACACGTTCGACACCACGCCGCCGTACGGCACCAGCTTGCGGAAGAAGGTCACGGCGGGCTCCAGGCACGCCGGGTAGCTCTTCTCCACGTCCTCCGGCACGTTCTCCTCGCTGTCGTGGGACACCTCATCATCATCGAGCGGCTTCCGGATGGCGTACTCCACCTCACCGTTGGCGTTGGCGTGCTTGCTCTCGCGATTGCTGAGCGGGGACAGTTCCTCCGGCAGGTCCGGGTAGTTCGGCTCAGAAGATGGCAAAGAGCTCATAGCGGGACGGCGGGGGGAAAGCGCTGTGGGAGTGGGGAAGAACCTGTGAGAGCGAAAGGCAGGAAATGCTGCCGGGGCGATGGAGGTGGAGGGCGGCAGGGCGGCGCAGCACGCAGGAAAGAGAAGAGGCAGAAAACGATCAAACAAGAGAGGGGGGAGAGAGAGAGAGATTGTGTGTGTGTGCGTGTCACCACCCCCTGGTGCCGCAGCAGGAGGGAGCCGGCATACTCCGGTCGGGTCCTGCCCTGTTGTGTTTGCGGATCGGCATGTTGGTTAATGTGTTTGTTTGTTATCCAGCTTTATGTTTGGAAGGATTCATGAGTGGCGTGAAGGCTCATCGCGTGTGAGCAGGAGTGCTGCGTGGAGGGAAGTGGCGTGCCATCCCACGAGCTCCGCCGTGCGTGTCACCGGGAGCGCCTGGGGAAGTAGGGTGTTCGCCAGCCGCAGGGCGACACGCTGGGGGCCAGGGCCGGGAAAACTCAGAACCAATATATGTATATGTGTATATTTTGAGTAATAGATCGAGGAAGAGAAAAGAAGAAAAAAAAAACTCGGGAGGGGTATACAACACGTGGCAGACGGGCCACAACCGTTTATGTCGATGTGTGTGCGGTAAGAAGACAAACACAGCGCAATTTAGAGCTAGAAAAAAAGAAAAAGATCAATTAGGATGTTAAACTTACAAGAAAACGAAAAATGGTTGAAAAACGCCCTCTAACGGTATGTGGGTCTTCTTCTAGGGGTGTTTTTCGGAGCGCAGCACAGCAGCCGGAGGAGGGGAATACGACAGATAGAGTGTAGGGATGGGTGTGTGTGCGGGACAGACAGAGAGACGGAGAGAGACAAAGGACAGAGCAGACCGAGTGAGCAGAATGCCCTGCAGGGGCACGCACCCGTACACGCCGCCCCGGTTCTCCAGCGCCGCCGTCTCCGTGCTGCCGCCCCCCACCCCGGCTGGCTCGCTCGGATTGCTTTCCCCGCAGAGGGTCGTGTGCCCCTGCAGGAGAAAGCATCGAATATATAGAAAACCCAACCCACTCAGCAACAACGGCAAGGAAGGGGGAAAAGGGGGGAGGGGGAACATATGAATAACTCCGGTTGCCTACCATAAACTACAACAAGCCCAAGAGAGCCGGTGATCAAGCCGCCAGAGGCCCAAACCTTCACCGCCGGCGGGGCAGCGCATAGCGGGGCCAATAGGAAGCAGCACGGCTCCTGGGGCAGCGGCAACAGCAAAGCGAAAAAATAAAGGGGGGGGAGGGGGGAAGAAAAGAAATGAAAAAAAAAAGGAAGGAGGGTCATCACCCATCGGAACACACGGCATTCCAGCGCCAGCAGGATCACTCACTGTCAACCCCAGTGACGACACACCGGCATCACCTCGCCAACGCGCTTACCGGTGCCGGCACCGTCACCTCCTGCCTGGCTGCCATCCCTCGTACGGCTCCTCTCCCTCTGCCCTAGTTGTCCCAGAAGCTCGCGTAGATGGTGCTCACGGTGCCGAACGTAATCGCAATCACGCCAGAAACAATCATGATGTACGTGCCGATGTAGTTCCAGATGCCCACAGTCCGCAGGCTCCACTCGCCGCAGTACATCCAGAAGAGCGCAGGGAACAGGAAGCCGATGAAGCCGCCGCACAGAGACCCCACCAGGCCGAAGGCCATGTTGATGTTCGGGATGTACAGCCCGCAGATGAGCACCACCAGGGAGGACAGGATGATCATGATGCAG
The DNA here is from genome assembly GCA_010157825.1 of Vickermania ingenoplastis. Lineage (NCBI taxonomy): Eukaryota > Euglenozoa > Kinetoplastea > Trypanosomatida > Trypanosomatidae > Vickermania > Vickermania ingenoplastis. Next base: position 511,117 of record VFSE01000230.1, on the reverse strand, counting down.
TGCTTCCAGTACGGGGTCGTGTCCAGGTCCCAGCCCAGGCAGTGGTAGTGGAAGTTCCGCACGGGGATCATGTTCATGCCGTACGCAGCGCAGATCTTCACCAGCATGCCGATGTACGCCACCATGATGTAGGGCTGGTGCAGAGGGTCGAAGTTGTACAGCACGGAGTCCTCCGTGTCGGGCCCGAAGTCCACGTACCCAAAGAAGCCGGCCATGATGTAGAAGATCATGCAGATGGACATGCCCACAGCGCTCGCCACCGTCAGCTGCTTGATGGACTGGCGCGGCTTCATTTCATAATAGACGGAGAACGCAACTCCCTGGCACATGTAAGCGAAAACGAAGATAGACAGCCCGTAGATGGCCGTGTTCCCCGTGGTGAACCACTTCACGTCGTCTCGCATGCCCTCCTCGGACAGCGTGATCGAGCCGTGGATGACGATGCACACAACGAAGTACAGCACCATGGACACGCCGATGACCGACACGTACCGCACCGTGTTCACGCGCTTCGGGATCGTGATCGGCACGAGCAGCGCCAGCCAGAGAATCGCTACGATGACGTTGATCCCCGTCTGCGTCTTGAGGAACTCGGGGGTGCTGTCGGATTTGGTAAGCAGCGGCGTCACAAGGGACACGGCAGCGCTGATGTACGCGATGGCGGTGCCCACGCACGACAGCCACATCACACCCCGACGAAGTAGCTCCACCCACGCCCAAAGAGCATGTCGCCGCACTCCTCGAAGTTCCGCGCCCCGTCGTGCGCATCGCGATCCCCATCATCATCATGCTGTACACCGTCATCCCGGTGATCACAACGAGGTAGATGATCGACATGGCAATGCCGCCGGTGGCGAAGGACGAGGGCATGCTGATGATGGCCCCGCCCAGTGTCACAGACGACAGGCTGAACACGTTCGACACCACGCCGCCGTACGGCACCAGCTTGCGGAAGAAGGTCACGGCGGGCTCCAGGCACGCCGGGTAGCTCTTCTCCACGTCCTCCGGCACGTTCTCCTCGCTGTCGTGGGACACCTCATCATCATCGAGCGGCTTCCGGATGGCGTACTCCACCTCACCGTTGGCGTTGGCGTGCTTGCTCTCGCGATTGCTGAGCGGGTTGCTGAGCGGGTTGCTGAGCTGGGACAGTTCCTCCGGCAGGTCCGGGTAGTTCGGCTCAGAAGATGGCAAAGAGCTCATAGCGGGACGGCGGGGGGAAAGCGCTGTGGGAGTGGGGAAGAACCTGTGAGAGCGAAAGGCAGGAAAAGCTGCCGGGGCGATGGAGGTGGAGGGCGGCAGGGCGGCGCAGCACGCAGGAAAGAGAAGAGGCAGAAAACGATCAAACAAGAGAGGGGGGAGAGAGAGAGAGATTGTGTGTGTGTGCGTGTCACCACCCCCTGGTGCCGCAGCAGGAGGGAGCCGGCATACTCCGGTCGGGTCCTGCCCTGTTGTGTTTGCGGATCGGCATGTTGGTTAATGTGTTTGTTTGTTATCCAGCTTTATGTTTGGAAGGATTCATGAGTGGCGTGAAGGCTCATCGCGTGTGAGCAGGGGTGCTGCGTGGGAGGGGAAGTGGCGTGCCATCCCACGAGCTCCGCCGTGCGTGTCACCGGGAGCGCCTGGGGAAGTAGGGTGTTCGCCAGCCGCAGGGCGACACGCTGGGGGCCAGGGCCGGGAAAAACTCAGAACCAATATATGTATATGTGTATATTTGAGTAACAGATAGAGGAAAAGATGAAAGAAGATAAAAAAACTCGGGGAGGGGGTATACAACACGTGGTAGACGGGCCACAACCGTTTATGTCGATGTGTGTGCGGTAAGAAGACAAACACAGCGCAATTTGGAGCTAGAAAAGAAAAGATCAATTAGAATGTTAAACTTACAAGAAAACGAAAAATGGTTGAAAAACGCCCTCTAACGGTATGTGGGTCTTCTTCTAGGGGTGTTTTTCGGAGCGCAGCACAGCAGCCGGAGGAGGGGAATACGACAGATAGAGTGTAGGGATGGGTGTGTGTGCCGGACAGACAGACAGACAGACGGAGAGAGACAAAGGACAGAGCAGACCGAGTGAGCAGAATGCCCTGCAGGGGCACGCACCGTACACGCCGCCCCGTCTCTCCAGCGCCGCCGTCTCCGTGCTGCCGCCCCCCACCCCGGCTGGCTCGCTCGGATTGCTTTCCCCCGCAGAGGGTCGTGTGCCCCTGCAGGAGAAAGCATCGAATATATAGAAAACCCAACCCACTCAGCAACAACGACAAGGAAGGGGAAAAAGGGGGGAGGGGGAACATATGAATAACTCCGGTTGCCTACCATAAACTACAACAAGCCCAAGAGAGCCGGTGATCAAGCCGCCAGAGGCCCAAACCTTCACCGCCGGCGGGGCAGCGCATAGCGGGGCCAATAGGAAGCAGCACGGCTCCTGGGGCAGCGGCAACAGCAAAGCGAAAAAATAAAGGGGAGGGGAAGAAAAGAAATGAAAAAAAAAAGGAAGGAGGGTCATCACCCATCGGAACACACGGCACTCCAGCGCCAGCAGGATCACTCACTGTCAACCCCAGTGACGACACACCGGCATCACCTCGCCAACGCGCTTACCGGTGCCGGCACCGTCACCTCCTGCCTGGCTGCCATCCCTCGTACGGCTCCTCTCCCTCTGCCCTAGTTGTCCCAGAAGCTCGCGTAGATGGTGCTCACGGTGCCGAACGTAATCGCAATCACGCCAGAAACAATCATGATGTACGTGCCGATGTAGTTCCAGATGCCCACAGTCCGCAGGCTCCACTCGCCGCAGTACATCCAGAAGAGCGCAGGGAACAGGAAGCCGATGAAGCCGCCGCACAGAGACCCCACCAGGCCGAAGGCCATGTTGATGTTCGGGATGTACAGCCCGCAGATGAGCACCACCAGGGAGGACAGGATGATCATGATGCAGTGCTTCCAGTACGGGGTCGTGTCCAGGTCCCAGCCCAGGCAGTGGTAGTGGAAGTTCCGCACGGGGATCATGTTCATGCCGTACGCAGCGCAGATCTTCACCAGCATGCCGATGTACGCCACCATGATGTAGGGCTGGTGCAGAGGGTCGAAGTTGTACAGCACGGAGTCCTCCGTGTCGGGCCCGAAGTCCACGTACCCAAAGAAGCCGGCCATGATGTAGAAGATCATGCAGATGGACATGCCCACAGCGCTCGCCACCGTCAGCTGCTTGATGGACTGGCGCGGCTTCATTTCATAATAGACGGAGAACGCAACTCCCTGGCACATGTAAGCGAAAACGAAGATAGACAGCCCGTAGATGGCCGTGTTCCCCGTGGTGAACCACTTCACGTCGTCTCGCATGCCCTCCTCGGACAGCGTGATCGAGCCGTGGATGACGATGCACACAACGAAGTACAGCACCATGGACACGCCGATGACCGACACGTACCGCACCGTGTTCACGCGCTTCGGGATCGTGATCGGCACGAGCAGCGCCAGCCAGAGAATCGCTACGATGACGTTGATCCCCGTCTGCGTCTTGAGGAACTCGGGGGTGCTGTCGGATTTGGTAAGCAGCGGCGTCACAAGGGACACGGCAGCGCTGATGTACGCGATGGCGGTGCCCACGCACGACAGCCACATCACACCCCGACGAAGTAGCTCCACCCACGCCCAAAGAGCATGTCGCCGCACTCCTCGAAGTTCCGCGCCCCGTCGTGCGCATCGCGATCCCCATCATCATCATGCTGTACACCGTCATCCCGGTGATCACAACGAGGTAGATGATCGACATGGCAATGCCGCCGGTGGCGAAGGACGAGGGCATGCTGATGATGGCCCCGCCCAGTGTCACAGACGACAGGCTGAACACGTTCGACACCACGCCGCCGTACGGCACCAGCTTGCGGAAGAAGGTCACGGCGGGCTCCAGGCACGCCGGGTAGCTCTTCTCCACGTCCTCCGGCACGTTCTCCTCGCTGTCGTGGGACACCTCATCATCATCGAGCGGCTTCCGGATGGCGTACTCCACCTCACCGTTGGCGTTGGCGTGCTTGCTCTCGCGATTGCTGAGCGGGTTGCTGAGCGGGTTGCTGAGCGGGGACAGTTCCTCCGGCAGGTCCGGGTAGTTCGGCTCAGAAGATGGCAAAGAGCTCATAGCGGGACGGCGGGGGGAAAGCGCTGTGGGAGTGGGGAAGAACCTGTGAGAGCGAAATGCAGGAAATGCTGCCGGGGCGATGGAGGTGGGGGGCGGCAGGGCGGCGCAGCACGCAGGAAAGACAAGAGGCAGAAAACGATCAAACAAGAGAGGGGAGAGAGAGAGAGAGAGATTGTGTGTGTGTGCGTGTCACCACCCCCTGGTGCCGCAGCAGGAGGGAGACGGCATACTCCGGTCGGGTCCTGCCCTGTTGTGTTTGCGGATCGGCATGTTGGTTAATGTGTTTGTTTGTTATCCAGTTTTATGTTTGGAAGGATTCATGAGTGGCGTGAAGGCTCATCGCGTGTGAGCAGGGAGTGCTGCGTGGGAGGGGAAGTGGGGTCCATCCCACGAGCTCCGCCGTGCGTGTCACCGGGAGCGCCTGGGGAAGTAGGGTGTTCGCCAGCCGCAGGGCGACACGCTGGGGGGCCAGGGCCGGGAAAAACTCAGAACCAATATATGAATATGTGTATATTTGAGTAACAGATAGAGGAAAAGATGAAAGAAGATAAAAAAAACTCGGGGAGGGGGTATACAACACGTGGCAGACGGGCCACAACCGTTTATGTCGATGTGTGTGCGGTAAGAAGACAAACACAGCGCAATTTAGAGCTAGAAAAAAAGGAAAAGATCAATTAGAATGTTAAACTTACAAGAAAACGAAAAATGGTTGAAAAACGCCCTCTAACGGTATGTGGGTCTTCTTCTAGGGGTGTTTTTCGGAGCGCAGCACAGCAGCCGGAGGAGGGGAATACGACAGATAGAGTGTAGGGATGGGTGTGTGTGCCGGACAGACAGACTGACAGACGGAGAGAGACAAAGGACAGAGCAGACCGAGTGAGCAGAATGCCCTGCAGGGGCACGCACCCGTACACGCCGCCCCGTCTCTCCAGCGCCGCCGTCTCCGTGCTGCCGCCCCCCACCCCGGCTGGCTCGCTCGGATTGCTTTCCCCCGCAGAGGGTCGTGTGCCCCTGTAGGAGAAAGCATCGAATATATAGAAAACCCAACCCACTCAGCAACAACGACAAGGAAGGGGGAAAAGGGGGGAGGGGGAACATATGAATAACTCCGGTTGCCTACCATAAACTACAACAAGCCCAAGAGAGCCGGTGATCAAGCCGCCAGAGGCCCAAACCTTCACCGCCGGCGGGGCAGCGCATAGCGGGGCCAATAGGAAGCAGCACGGCTCCTGGGGCAGCGGCAACAGCAAAGCGAAAAAATAAAGGGGAAGAAAAGAAATGAAAAAAAAAAGGAAGGAGGGTCATCACCCATCGGAACACACGGCACTCCAGCGCCAGCAGGATCACTCACTGTCAACCCCAGTGACGACACACCGGCATCACCTCGCCAACGCGCTTACCGGTGCCGGCACCGTCACCTCCTGCCTGGCTGCCATCCCTCGTACGGCTCCTCTCCCTCTGCCCTAGTTGTCCCAGAAGCTCGCGTAGATGGTGCTCACGGTGCCGAACGTAATCGCAATCACGCCAGAAACAATCATGATGTACGTGCCGATGTAGTTCCAGATGCCCACAGTCCGCAGGCTCCACTCGCCGCAGTACATCCAGAAGAGCGCAGGGAACAGGAAGCCGATGAAGCCGCCGCACAGAGACCCCACCAGGCCGAAGGCCATGTTGATGTTCGGGATGTACAGCCCGCAGATGAGCACCACCAGGGAGGACAGGATGATCATGATGCAGTGCTTCCAGTACGGGGTCGTGTCCAGGTCCCAGCCCAGGCAGTGGTAGTGGAAGTTCCGCACGGGGATCATGTTCATGCCGTACGCAGCGCAGATCTTCACCAGCATGCCGATGTACGCCACCATGATGTAAGGCTGGTGCAGAGGGTCGAAGTTGTACAGCACGGAGTCCTCCGTGTCGGGCCCGAAGTCCACGTACCCAAAGAAGCCGGCCATGATGTAGAAGATCATGCAGATGGACATGCCCACAGCGCTCGCCACCGTCAGCTGCTTGATGGACTGGCGCGGCTTCATTTCATAATAGACGGAGAACGCAACTCCCTGGCACATGTAAGCGAAAACGAAGATAGACAGCCCGTAGATGGCCGTGTTCCCCGTGGTGAACCACTTCACGTCGTCTCGCATGCCCTCCTCGGACAGCGTGATCGAGCCGTGGATGACGATGCACACAACGAAGTACAGCACCATGGACACGCCGATGACCGACACGTACCGCACCGTGTTCACGCGCTTCGGGATCGTGATCGGCACGAGCAGCGCCAGCCAGAGAATCGCTACGATGACGTTGATCCCCGTCTGCGTCTTGAGGAACTCGGGGGTGCTGTCGGATTTGGTAAGCAGCGGCGTCACAAGGGACACGGCAGCGCTGATGTACGCGATGGCGGTGCCCACGCACGACAGCCACATCACACCCCGACGAAGTAGCTCCACCCACGCCCAAAGAGCATGTCGCCGCACTCCTCGAAGTTCCGCGCCCCGTCGTGCGCATCGCGATCCCCATCATCATCATGCTGTACACCGTCATCCCGGTGATCACAACGAGGTAGATGATCGACATGGCAATGCCGCCGGTGGCGAAGGACGAGGGCATGCTGATGATGGCCCCGCCCAGTGTCACAGACGACAGGCTGAACACGTTCGACACCACGCCGCCGTACGGCACCAGCTTGCGGAAGAAGGTCACGGCGGGCTCCAGGCACGCCGGGTAGCTCTTCTCCACGTCCTCCGGCACGTTCTCCTCGCTGTCGTGGGACACCTCATCATCATCGAGCGGCTTCCGGATGGCGTACTCCACCTCACCGTTGGCGTTGGCGTGCTTGCTCTCGCGATTGCTGAGCGGGTTGGTGAGCGGGTTGCTGAGCGGGGACAGTTCCTCCGGCAGGTCCGGGTAGTTCGGCTCAGAAGATGGCAAAGAGCTCATAGCGGGACGGCGGGGGGAAAGCGCTGTGGGAGTGGGGAAGAACCTGTGAGAGCGAAAGGCAGGAAATGCTGCCGGGGCGATGGAGGTGGGGGGCGGCAGGGCGGCGCAGCACGCAGGAAAGACAAGAGGCAGAAAACGATCAAACAAGAGAGGGGAGAGAGAGAGAGAGAGATTGTGGGTGTGTGCGTGTCACCACCGGTCGATGAGTGAGGAAAGTCGAGCTGCCTCTGCATGTGTGAAAAGGAGTGTACGGATATAATCTATGCGGATGGCGCGTAGCAGAGTAATTGTGCTTTTTGTCGTTTATTTTGTTTTAGTCGAAGGAAGCATTGTCTTCTCTCTTTTTCTTTTCATTTTTTTTTGGATTCTCTTTATTTTCGTGCGGACGGTGAAGTGGGTTTAGTTGGTTTCTGCGCGCGTGTGTGGGAATGATGCAATTCGTTTTGTTGCTGGGCGGTGGTATTATTATTGGTTGAGATTTATTCATGCGTGTTTTTTTTGTTTGTTTTCGTTTTTTTTTTTTTTTTTTTCGGTTCGCCGCTTTCTTGTTCATATTTTTCTCTTTGCTTCTACGGTCTTTTTTTTTTTTTTTTTTATGCGGCGCATAGTGCTGGAAGGATGAACAACTTTTTATTGCTGTGTGTGTGTGTATTACTATTTGCTGCGTGTTATTAGTGTTTTGTTTTGTTTTTTGTTGTTGTTGTTGTATCTATTGAGGGATAAATGCGTCGGCTTCACTTTAAGGAACAAGCCGAAGTCCGGCGGAAATAAGAGCACGCAGAAAGGGGAGAAAATCATAATACTAATACTAACAATAATAATAATAATAATAAGAAGAAGAAGAATAGCAATAATGTAAAAAGAGAAAGAAGAAAAGAGATAGGTGTTCTTTCTTGTTTTGTGTTGTTTTTAACAGGCAGAGCGAAACATATAGAGGTATATATACGGTTGTGTGCTTGTGTGTGTGTGTGTATTGTGTAGTTGTGGCAGAGGTAGGTAGAAATGGAGGGAGGGAAAAGGGTGGGGGGGTAACCGCGTGCAACCTGCTGACTTACCTGCCGATGCCACCGCAGTGGCCTAGATTGCGAAGGTCGAGAACACAGCAACACAGAAAAATTTTGTAAAAGGGCAAAAAAAAAAAAATCGTTCAAAAACGAATGATCTCGCTCAGATACGAATGCCAGTTATGAAAAAGAAATGAAACGAAAAGAAAATAAAAATGACGTTTTAGCCGTCAATATTTGGATTACAACATGAAATGAGTATGCCCTCTACTTTTTTTTTCTTTTTCTTTTTTTTTTTAAATTGAAGTCCCTGGGGCAGCTATCTGTAATTGAAAGGCAGAGTGAGGTGATGGTAGGGAAGTGTATAACAACGTGTCTACACTTCATCAGTTCAGCGTGCCATCATTCCGCGTTGTCGCGTAGATGTGCGCATACGCATCCCTTGTGCAGGCCTGCAGATAGAAGTGAACCTTTTAGCAATTAAAAATGAAGAAAATAATTAAAATGAACACTATTTCTCTCGTATCTCAATTTAAAATAAATAAAAAAAATAATTTATATAACAGCAATACAACACAAAGATATTTAAAAAAAAAAAGAACGGAAAAAAAAACCGTCCGTACGTCGACGTTTCTCCTCTTTTGACACTGGACTGCAGCTGGTTTCATCCTCGTCGCACGAGAGTAGGATGTAGGTGCTACTAGTTGGGATCGTCATCCAATGTTTGACGATTTCTTGCTTCATAAAAGAACAAAACAAAAATGTGTCGATTGGGGGGCACTGTAAAAGAAACTACTAACGCTTGCGTTCAGAGTGCGGGAGCTCGGCGCGCGCGCCCCATGTACTGCTGGAACAAACAAACAGCCGCAGCCTTCATCAACAACTGTCTGACTACCTCACTCTCGCTGCGCACACAGCGCGTTATCGCAACGCCGCTAGCAAGGTTCAGAGTGACATCCCGACAAAACCGTTCTTCTTGGGATTTTTTTTTTTTTTAAATTCTCTCTTCTCCTCTTTTTACTCTTGACATGCTTTGTTTTTGTTTGTTTGTTTGTTTGTTTGTTTTTATTTATTATTCTTATTCGTACTTCATCTATTCTTCTCAACCAAACGAAACTAAGAACCTCCTGGCCTGGAATAGCCCCAATAAGAACAAACAAACAAAAAAAGATCCAGTATCATTTCCTTCCAAAGGAGAACAAGAAAAAGGTTTGTTCCATACTGAGCTCCCGCAGCTCGCTCCCGTGTACCGAGAGCCAGCATAGCTATCCTCAGACCGATGTAATGAAAAAACCTGGAGCCCACACATCATCATAAAGGCAAACAACGAACCTTTCTAAGGATAACAACAATCATAGTCCACAAAAACAACGACATGAACCAAAAGAAACAGAGCGAACACCTAGACGGCATTCGCCCAGTACCCTCTTCGTAAACAAATAAACACCCGCATCTACCCGACGAAATCAAAGATCGTGACAGCGGTACCAAAGACGACGGCGACCACACCCATGAAGAGGAGGAGGTACGTGCAGACGAAGTGAAAAATCCCAACCGTTGAGTACTTCCAGTTCCCAGCATACATGTAGAAGAGCGCGGGCAGAATGAAGCTCAGGAAGCCGCCGCAGAGACCGCCAACAAAGTGGAACACGGTATTCACGTTGGGGACAAACAGACCAAGCAGCAGGGTGAAGAGGGTGATGGCGATCGTGAACAGGCAGTGCTTCCACAGCGCAACCGTGAGGGGGTCCCAGCCGAGGGCCTGCAGCACAGCGCCGCGCGACGCGTTACCGAACAGGCCGTAGGAGGCGCATAGCTTGACGAACACGCCGATGTAGCTCACCAGCATCTGCGGTTCCTCCAGCGGCTTGTACATGAGCAGCACAGAGGACCCAATCTCGCCGCCAAACTCCAGGTACCCAAACAGGCCAGTCAGCGTGTAGAGCGTGCACAGCAGACTCATACTGATCACAGCGCAGAGGGTGAAGCGGAAGACGGAGCGTCGGCGCATCTCAGAATACAACTCGATCATATTCACCTGGCACACGTACGCGAAGATGAAGGAGCCCATACCCTCCAGGCCGTTGTTCCCACCGACAAACATCTGCACGTCGGTGCCCATGCCGTACTGCGCAAAATGGGCCATGACACAGAACGAGAAGAACACCATGAAGGACACGCCGGCGGTACACACGTAGCGCAGCTGGTTCACCTGCGGGCAAACGTCAGCGGGAAGAAGAAGCACAGCCAAAGACCCGACTGCACGAGCTTGAACCCGCTGCCGCTCAGCAGGAAGTCCGGTGCGTTGGCACCCTCCAGAATAGGCTTGATCAAGTTGCCGATCGTCATCACGTACGCAATCATCGAGCCAACGCAGTTCACCAGGCGCATCCCCGCCACGAAGTACCGCCCGCCGCGCCCCAGAAGCACCGTCGCAAGACGCTCGTAAGAGCTCTCGCCGGTCGTTTGGGCGGCAAGAGCAAGGAGGTGGAGGGAGTACATGCCAGCGAGAGCAATGCCGACCAGCCACAGCACACCAGGGACGGCGCCGGAGTTCGCAAAGGCAGAAGGAACGCCCAGGATACCGCCACCGATGGCCGTCGCACACATACTGAAGATCGTGGCGACGATGCTCCCGGCGGGAATGACGGTTGCGACGACCGCGGAGAGCTTGTCGCAGCACGTCTCGTCTCGTCGCTGCAACTCCACCTGCCGCTCCTCGGCAACTTCATCGATACTGCTCGAGTCTTCATCCTGAACGTACATCTCCGGGCCCTTATGTTCGTCCTGCGATGGGCGGATCCCGGTGTCCAGCTCTGTAGGGGGGATCGGCTCATCCGGCGTCGGGGTCTCGCGAGTGAAGGACATTGGTAGGAATTTTTTTCTTTGAAGGGAAAGGGCGAAGATATATGTGTGTGGGGGGGGGGAGGGGGGGCACTGGTGGATCCTCTGGACTGGTTGGTGTGCTGTAGGGTGGTTGTGAAAGAAGGAGAAAAAAAATGAATAAATGGAGAACAAATCTTTTTGTCGTCGTCATCGTTCGCGTACGGAAAAACAAAAATAATAATAATAATAAAATTTACAGATGAGAGAAAGAGAGAGAGAGAGAGAGGCAAGATATGTTAGGCTGATGCAGATCGCACTGCTGAGGGATGGAGGAGGGGGCCCTGGTCATGTGTGTATGTGCCGGAGAAGAGAAGAAGCAGGGGCCCCACTGGTCTCTCTCTGTCTCACGCTCTTACTTCACTGTTCTCATGAGGCTCATTTCTTTTTTTTTTCTCTCTCTCTTTTTTTTTAAAAGTTGTTGTTTTCGTATACTGATTCTTCTTTGGAATCTTATTCAGTCCTTGATGATCGGGTGGGAGCTCATCCTACGGTGGTCCTGTTGCCTATTCCCTCCTTCTCGCTGCATTGTATGTTGTTTTCTAGATATGGGTATAGAGTTAGGTAGATATACGAGCAGCGAGAATGGTTTAGCCACGAATTTTGGAAAGCGTTCTACTGCAAATGAATAAAATAATAATAATAGTAATAATACGAAGAACACGTATACATAGATTATAGATATGTGTGTCTGTGTGTGTGTGTTAAGAGTGGATTTGTTATTAGTATTATTATTAGTATTATTTACTTTTATGTATTTTATTTCGAGTGTCTAAGAAATGTGTAAAACAGCACAACACGTATCATTTTTTTTCACTATAAATATTTTTTAAAAAAAAAAACCGTGAGAGAGAGTAGGAAAGGAGAAGGGGACACAGGGATATCTACAAGAGCCCCAGCCCCCAGCCCCCAGCAATAGATGATGCATGGATAACAACAATCCAGCGACAGTAATAATAATAATAAAGAAAAAATGTCAGTGTACCATGTATATATGTATGTGTATATATGTATGTATGTGTGTGTGTGTGTGTGTGCGTACCTTTGCCCTGCTTCCCTTATACTGCTAGGATTGAGAGGGGGGAACGAGAGGAGGCGTTGAACGGTTGAAGGAGCCGTCTACTACGCACACACACACACACACAGCAGAGAAAAGAGGTCCACAGAAGAAGTCTGACAGTCTGTCTTGATATTGAAAAGAATCAAAACACACACAAGAAAAAAAAAAATGTAGAGATATATCTATACGTGCTGGACAAAAAAAAATATCATCACCAAATAAAATGTTGATAATGAAACACAAAGAAAGAGAGGAGGAAAAAAAAAGGGAAGGGGGGGGGTCTGAGCCGCACCGCTATGATCCAATGAGGAGCGACCACGCATTCTTCGCGTCTTCTGTCTCTTCCTCCTCTATTATAAATGAACTGGGTACGAAGCCTCTATCCAACTTTGGCCGGACTCCGCCACATTTCTTCTTCCTTTTCCCCTGGTTGGTTTCTTGAATGTATATTCCTTTTCTTCACAAAAACAAATACTTTCTTGCTGATAACACGCCGTGTACCAAAGACGATACGCTCACCGCATCCTATCATGGTATCCGTCGAGCGTGAGCACTAACATCTAGAAAAAAATGTTCACGTTTCTGCCAAGCGTTATCCAGCCGAAACAAAAAAAAAAAAGGAAACGGAAAACGAAAGCAACAGGAAAGTGGTAGATTCTAGTGCATTGTATAAACACAACAATATGAAAAGAAAACTGCAAAGGCGGCCCGACAGGAGGACGGCTCTAATCCAACCACACACACTAACACCCGCATCTACAAGACGAAATCAAAGATCGTGACAGCGGTACCAAAGACGACGGCGACCACACCCATGAAGAGGAGGAGGTACGTGCAGACGAAGTGAAAAATCCCAACCGTTGAGTACTTCCAGTTCCCAGCATACATGTAGAAGAGCGCGGGCAGAATGAAGCTCAGGAAGCCGCCGCAGAGACCGCCAACAAAGTGGAACACGGTATTCACGTTGGGGACAAACAGACCAAGCAGCAGGGTGAAGAGGGTGATGGCGATCGTGAACAGGCAGTGCTTCCACAGCGCAACCGTGAGGGGGTCCCAGCCGAGGGCCTGCAGCACAGCGCCGCGCGACGCGTTACCGAACAGGCCGTAGGAGGCGCATAGCTTGACGAACACGCCGATGTAGCTCACCAGCATCTGCGGTTCCTCCAGCGGCTTGTACATGAGCAGCACAGAGGACCCAATCTCGCCGCCAAACTCCAGGTACCCAAACAGGCCAGTCAGCGTGTAGAGCGTGCACAGCAGACTCATACTGATCACAGCGCAGAGGGTGAAGCGGAAGACGGAGCGTCGGCGCATCTCAGAATACAACTCGATCATATTCACCTGGCACACGTACGCGAAGATGAAGGAGCCCATACCCTCCAGGCCGTTGTTCCCACCGACAAACATCTGCACGTCGGTGCCCATGCCGTACTGCGCAAAATGGGCCATGACACAGAACGAGAAGAACACCATGAAGGACACGCCGGCGGTACACACGTAGCGCAGCTGGTTCACCTTGCGGGCAAACGTCAGCGGGAAGAAGAAGCACAGCCAAAGACCCGACTGCACGAGCTTGAACCCGCTGCCGCTCAGCAGGAAGTCCGGTGCGTTGGCACCCTCCAGAATAGGCTTGATCAAGTTGCCGATCGTCATCACGTACGCAATCATCGAGCCAACGCAGTTCACCAGGCGCATCCCCGCCACGAAGTACCGCCCGCCGCGCCCCAGAAGCACCGTCGCAAGACGCTCGTAAGAGCTCTCGCCGGTCGTTTGGGCGGCAAGAGCAAGGAGGTGGAGGGAGTACATGCCAGCGAGAGCAATGCCGACCAGCCACAGCACACCAGGGACGGCGCCGGAGTTCGCAAAGGCAGAAGGAACGCCCAGGATACCGCCACCGATGGCCGTCGCACACATACTGAAGATCGTGGCGACGATGCTCCCGGCGGGAATGACGGTTGCGACGACCGCGGAGAGCTTGTCGCAGCACGTCTCGTCTCGTCGCTGCAACTCCACCTGCCGCTCCTCGGCAACTTCATCGATACTGCTCGAGTCTTCATCCTGAACGTACATCTCCGGGCCTTTTGCGTTTTCCTGGAAGCCCGGTCTGCCTACATCGTGAAAGTGGTCCTGTTGCGTTGGCGGAACAGGTTCATCTTGTAACGATGGCTGCTCAGCCGTGTTGTTGACATCACTACCTTCGCGGGTGTGGAGCATTGTGGGTGTAAGTTGCTGCTTAAATATAAAAGAAAGGGGCAGAGCGTGTATGAAGAAAGGGAGAGAGAAGGAGTTTGGAAGGGGGGGGGAGGTATAGATAGAGGATAGTTGGGTTTTATAGATTGTGGTGTCACGAGGAGTGAGATCTGATCAGAAAAAGCGCGTCGCAACGCAGATGGACACAAAAGAAAAAAAAGGAAGAAGAAGAACAGACAAAGGTCGACCGTAAAGAGTTAAGGGGAAGGGGAGAGGAGACACATATCCGTCGTCTATAGGGATACATACGCACCTGTTGGTGTGTGGCCATTGGGATCTACCGACACTTGCTGTTCGCTTTCCCTGAAACGAGCATTTTATGTATTGTTGTTGTTTTTTTTTTTTTTTCGTAGAAAATAAATACATATATAACTAAAACAGAGGCTTCAGGGGGAGATAACAATAAAAAGTATAGAACAAACACAGTATAATCTATATAGAGAGAACAGCATCTACACAGCATTTAAAAAAAAAAGGGAAAAAAAAATGAAAGACAAACAGATGAATCGTTTTGAGAAAAATTAAAAAGAACCGTACGCTGAGGAGGACGGCACTTTCCCAACCAATAAAATAAAAAATATTGTTTCCGGCTACGGTTCTGTTATGTTGATCAGCGTTCAGTGCGCTCCTCTTGTTCGTCCGGCCATCGGAGGGCCGTTAAATGGTTTTGGTTTTCCTGTCGTTTGGTTTCGATTACTCTACTTGCTTTTCAGCACACGGAGGCTACCCCCCGCTCGGTTAAGTTTAGGTAGGAACGCACGTTTCTTCGCTCTTCGTTGTCGCTACTAACAAGTATGAGCGCTGTTGCGTATCCGCACGCCTGTTATCCCTCGCTACACAATGGTGTTGTAGATGGACGTCGCCGTGCCAACCACCACGGCCATCACACCGGCGCACAGCACCACGTAGCACGCCACGTAGTTCACAATCCCGACCGTCCGCAGCGTCCAGTTCCCAGCATACATGTAGAAGAGCGTGGGAAGGATGAAGCCGAGAGAGCCGCCGCAGATGCCGCCCACAAAGTTGAACACGATCTCCACGGCAGGCCAGAACAGGCCCAACATCAGCGTGATCACCGTCAGCACGGTGGCAAACAAGATGTGCAGCCACATCGACACCTCCATCGGCTCCCACCCAAGCGCAAGGTAGATCGCGTTCACGCACACGTTGCCGAACAGACCGTACGACGCGCACAGTTTCACGAACACACCGATGAACGCCACAAGGAACTGGGGCTCATCGATGGGCTTGTACATGTGCAGGATCGAGCTGTCAATCGCGTTGCCGAACTCCAGGTACCCAAACAGGCCGGTGAACCCGTATAGAGTGCACAGGATCAGGCAGCTCAGCGACGCGGAAAGGGTGAAGCGCGCCACCGTCGGCTTCTTCATCTCACGGAAGAGCTCCACCTGGTTCACCTGGCAAATGTAAGAGAACATGAACACACCGATGCCACTCAGA
Source organism: Vickermania ingenoplastis (assembly GCA_010157825.1). Classification (NCBI taxonomy): domain Eukaryota; phylum Euglenozoa; class Kinetoplastea; order Trypanosomatida; family Trypanosomatidae; genus Vickermania; species Vickermania ingenoplastis. The sequence goes on along the minus strand of VFSE01000230.1, from coordinate 495,389 downwards.
GCACGGTTGCCACCGGCGAACATCTCCACGTTGTCGCTCTTCCCGTTGGTGCCGAAGTGTATCACAACGCACAGGCAGAAGAACACCATGCACAGCACGCCGGCCGTCGACACGTACCGGAGCGCATTCACGTTCCGCGGGATCACCAGAGGGAAGAAGCAGACGAGCCACAGCAGGGACTGCAGCAAGCGGAAACCCGTGTTCTCCAGCCAGAAGGAGGGGGCGTCGGCTCCCTCCAGGATCGGTCGCAGCAGGTTCCCGATGCTCATCACGTACGCAATCATCGACCCAAAGCAGTTGATGAAGCGCATCACCGACACGAAGTATGTTCCGCCCTTCCCCAGCAGCACGCTGGCCATGCGCTCGTAGCTCCTCTCTCCCGTCAGCACAGAGGTCAGCGCCAGCAGGCGCAGCGAGTAGGCCGTCTCGATGCCGATCGCAACAATCCAAATGAAGCCGGCCACAGCACCGGCAGAGTCGAAGGCCGAGGGCAGGCCCAGGATACCGCCGCCCATCGCCGTCGCGGCAGTGCTGAACACCGTCGCGGGGGAGGCTGCCGGTCGGCACGAGGTTGCTGAACTTGTGGATGAGGCTTTGGCAACACGACACGTTCCCCTCGGTTTCACCATCCGCGTGGAGGAGGTGGTCGTCGTCCATGCGCACGGCGTCTTCCATAATGATCTCCTTCTCTGTGTCAGAGAAGTCAGCGCTGTTCGCATTCTCCGGCAGGGTGCGATACCCGACAAGGGGGTTGGCGCCGTCGAGAGACATGGCAGGGCTGGGGGCGGTCTGGCGCACGGGGCAGGGGGGACCGCACGGGGTACCAATGGGCTCCGGCGTCGACGGGAGACACGGTGTTTGTGGACGATGAATGAGGGGGGGGGGGGAAGAGTACGGGGGAGTACAAAAAAACAAAAAACAAAAAGGAAAACGAAAACGAAATAACAAAAGACAAAACAAGAAACAAAAACAAACAGTGAAACCCGAGAAAGCAGGGGATCACAGGGTTGCGCGGTGGCACGGATGGTCACAGCCGGAAGCAAATTCGTTTGGGATCTCTACGGGGAATAGATAGGGGGGGGGAGAGACAAGATGTGGATAGCTTGGAGGGCTAAAGAAACGAATCTGGTGTTTAGCAATGCGGAGGATGGAAAAAAAAAGAGAGAGAGAGACAGCAAATCGAGAAGAGAGGAAGAGAGAGAGAGAGAGAGAGAGATAGTTGGTTGCACACGCCATGCAGGCTAGGCTGTGCCGTCTGTTAGGCTGCCTCCGTGCCGCGCCTCCCAAGGGAGAAGAGCGGTGCAGCGCACACCCATGCCCAGTGCAGGGATGGGTACCTTGCCTGTAGGGCCCCTCCCGCCAAGACCGACTGCTGCTGGCTAATCCGTTTATGTTTCTTAGTTTTCCTCACTGTCTATCAGTGGTATTAAGGTGTGTACTGCGTTGCAAGCGAGAAGTTGGAATAGGATATATATATATATATAACATCGTATTCAAATGAAAAAACAAAACAGGAGGCACAAGAAGACTGGGTGGATCAACGGAGAAGGTAGCAAGCAACTGTGATCGATGAAGACAAAAAGAATAAAAAAGAAAAAAGAACAACAAATCATAAAAAAAACTCCCTCTATTACTTTTTTTTTTTCTGTTTGTGTTGATGTCTCTCTAACACGAGGGGAGGAAGAGACTATGGAGCGGGGTCGCCTATACCACCGCATAGCATGACAAGGAACAGGTTCGTTCCTTCCCGTCTTGTGGGTGTCTCATGCAAAAGAATGTTCAACAGACTCTACCAGCACTTTTTTGGGTTATTGTTTCCTTCTTTATTGATGGCATTTTTCTCTTTCGGTGGATTCATTTAGAACCTCTCTAAGCTATTGATTTCTACTTCAGCTATATCAATTACATTTAACACAAAAAAACAAATAATAATAATAATAATAATAATAATAATAATATAATAAAATAAACACTATCTTTCAGTTTTAATTTCACTTCTCTCTCACTCTTTCTCTCTCTATATATATATATAGAGAGAGAGAGAGAGAAAGAGATCTTCAATTGTTCAGTACTCCATAGTTTCAAGCCATTCCTGGAGCTGAAATGTAAAACCAACTCACAACCACCAGGTGAGGAGTCAAACAGCGTTGCAACCGCCGCAAAAGACACCGCCGCAGATGCCTTCACTGTGTCACTCGCACTGTCCCTCCTTCTCTCATATTACTATTTACGGAAAAAAACATAGTTAGTTAGGTTGTTTTTATTATTATTATTATTATTATCATTATTATTATATTTTTTCACCTTCTTTCCATTCATTTCTTTTCACTTTTCAGCAAAATCAAAAAAACGAATAAATTGTTGTTGCTGTCCCAACCACCACGGCCATCACACCGGCGCACAGCACCACGTAGCACGCCACGTAGTTCACAATCCCGACCGTCCGCAGCGTCCAGTTCCCAGCATACATGTAGAAGAGCGTGGGAAGGATGAAGCCGAGAGAGCCGCCGCAGATGCCGCCCACAAAGTTGAACACAACGCGGGCCTGGGGGTAGAACAGGCCCAACATCAGCGTGATCACCGTCAGCACGCAGACAAAGATCAAGTGGACCCACATCGACACCTTCATCGGCTCCCACCCAAGAACCATATAGCACGCGTTCACGCACACGTTGCCGAACAGACCGTACGACGCGCACAGTTTCACGAACACACCGATGAACGCCACAAGGAACTGGGGCTCATCGATGGGCTTGTACATGTGCAGGATCGAGCTGTCAATCGCGTTGCCGAACTCCAGGTACCCAAACAGGCCGGTGAACCCGTATAGAGTGCACAGGATCAGGCAGCTCAGCGACGCGGAAAGGGTGAAGCGCGCCACCGTCGGCTTCTTCATCTCACGGAAGAGCTCCACCTGGTTCACCTGGCAAATGTAAGAGAACATGAACACACCGATGCCTTCCAGCGCGTTATTTCCTCCAACAAACAGATCCATATCGTCGCTCTTCCCGTTGGTGCCGAAGTGTATCACAACGCACAGGCAGAAGAACACCATGCACAGCACGCCGGCCGTCGACACGTACCGGAGCGCATTCACGTTCCGCGGGATCACCAGAGGGAAGAAGCAGACGAGCCACAGCAAGGACTGCAGCAGATGAAATCCTGTATCATCCAGCCAGAAGGAGGGGGCGTCGGCTCCCTCCAGGATCGGTCGCAGCAGGTCACCGATGCTCATCACGTACGCAATCATCGACCCAAAGCAGTTCAAGAAGCGCATCACCGACACGAAGTATGTTCCGCCCTTCCCCAGCAGCACGCTGGCCATGCGCTCGTAGCTCCTCTCTCCCGTCAGCACAGAGGTCAGCGCCAGCAGGCGCAGCGAGTAGGCCGTCTCGATGCCGATCGCAACAATCCAAATGAAGCCGGCCACAGCACCGGAGAGCTGGAAGGCCGAGGGCAGGCCCAGGATACCGCCGCCCATCGCCGTCGCGGCAGTGCTGAACACCGTCGCGGGGAGGCTGCCGGTCGGCACGAGGTTGCTCAACTTGTACACAACGCTCTGGAAGCAGGACATGTTCTCTGGCGGGTCATCGCCAGAGGGCTCGTCGCCGTGATGGGAGGGCGTACGGACATCTGCGTGGGGGTTGGCCGCATCGTACAGGACATCCTTCGCAGGAGACACGTTCGTGGGCTCGTTCATCCTTACTTTTTTTTTGTGGCACCGCCTCCGAGATAGGAAATATTTAAAACGAGAAACAATGCAAAGAGGTGGGAATGACTGACGTTGCAAATAGTAGAGATTCAGATGCCAATACTCCCCTCCAATATATATATATATATATATATATATATGCCGTATGTGTGGGTGCTCTATAAATAATAGCAAACGATACGCCGGTGTAAAGGGCGGAGGGGCGGTTCTGAGAAACTCGTAATGACGTCTTCCGTGGGTCTTCAGAAGAGCAACAAGGGAGAGCACACCATGAAGCAGGGAGAGAGAGAGAGAGGGAGGGAAACAAGAAGAAGGAGCAGTGATCAGAAGCACTCTGGTGGTTAATCCAACTGGGTGGGGGGGAGAGAGAGAGCTGCAGGCACTCTTCTTATGCCTATAGCCCCCAAAAGGAAGAAGGGGAGGAGGCAATGTGTATACAAACACCTCCCCCCCCCACTCAACTACCTCTCTCTCTCTCTCTGCAACCTAGTCAGTGCACGAGAGAGAGAAAAGGAATCGTTATTTTGTATGATTCTCGAAAATACAGTTTGAAATATTTTTTTTTTTAGGTGTTGTTTCAGATGTCGTCTTGTTTTCATTCATGTCGTTCACCGTACCGCTCAGAAGTGGAGGCGGGGGGGGTTCAAAAAAAAAAAGAGAGAGAAAAAAGAAAAAGCGAGCACTGTGCGAGCCCTCCCCCGCTTCGTTGCCGTGTTGTTCACACCCTAACGCCAGTGAAGACGTACGCAACGAAGACCATTAAAGCTTAAGGATCTTCGGGGAAAGGAGCTCGACGTACGACAATGGTGTGTTGCTCCGTGCGCCCCACACACACACAAAAACAAACAAACAAAAGAAAGAAGAAAAGAAGAAATAAAATATATTTTTTAAAAAAAAAAAAGCGAACTACGCACTTCACTAGCGGGGTATAGCCAAGCGCATACCATTTTTAGTTATAGAAAGGGAGGGAGGGGGAGTGCACATAAATCCACATCCGGGGACAAATAAAAATCATTAAGTTGCTTGTGTTCTTTCATACCCAAGTCAAAAAAAAACAGCACATTATATTGTCATGGAGTGTGCTACCCCTCAAACAGTCGATTTCTGTTTGATTGTTTGCTTGTTTCTTCTCCTTTTTTTTTCTGTTGTTTTATTTATTTTTGCTTTGGTTGTTGTTGTTTTTTTTTTTCTCTCCCTTTCTGTACCGCTTTCACGCTCTGTTCTTCTCCATCATTGCCCCCCCCCATCCCCCTTGAAAAAGCGAAGGCGTTGACAGGGCAGGGGTGGGCGTATGCGCTGCTTGCCGTCGTTTGGAGAGAGAGAGAGAGAGAGAGAACCGAAGAGAAAGGTGTACGGGGGGTTCCTCCCTACCGGTAATGTGTCCCACAACACAGAACCGGAGGAGCGTTGATACAATACACATAAAAGAGTAATATTCGTAGACGAATAATAATAATATTTAAGCGAACAAGACGACCAATCAGCACAAAAACAAACGAAGAACGCAGTGTACACTGTGCACCAGATCAACGTTGTTGTCGTCCCAGACATATGTAGTGGCAGCCGTGTCAGCACGGAGGATCCACCTCTAACAAGGAGAAGGACTGGCTCCGGTAACACACACGTTGGGGGGGGGGGATGGGGAGAGAGGGGCTCCACAACGACCTCAGCTTCATTCCGTGTATGATCAAAGGGTAGAGAAAGGGTAAGCGTTCACCATTCCCGCCGCTCGGCACCTCTACTTATCCTCCGCGGTACCAATTATTACCAAACTTTTATTTATTTTTTTTTAAGGGAAAGAAAAAAACAAAACCAAAAACAAAAACAATAAATCCTCTTCTAGGACATTACAAACTTCCTTCTATAGTACGGTGTTGTAACATGTTTTCTCTTCACTCCGTATCACACTACCAAAATACCAAAAAAAAAAATCTTCTTTGAAGCTTCACCCCTCCTCGCCGCTGTTTCTTCCTCCTCTTCGTGGGAGGACGGGAGCAAAAGGGGGGAGCTATCATCTTAATTGACAAAAGAATACACCGTCGTCACCGTTCCAACCACCACGGCCATCACACCGGCGCACAGCACCACGTAGCACGCCACGTAGTTCACAATCCCGACCGTCCGCAGCGTCCAGTTCCCAGCATACATGTAGAAGAGCGTGGGAAGGATGAAGCCGAGAGAGCCGCCGCAGATGCCGCCCACAAAGTTGAACACAACGCGGGCCTGGGGGTAGAACAGGCCCAACATCAGCGTGATCACCGTCAGCACGCAGACAAAGATCAAGTGGACCCACATCGACACCTTCATCGGCTCCCACCCAAGAACCATATAGCACGCGTTCACGCACACGTTGCCGAACAGACCGTACGACGCGCACAGTTTCACGAACACACCGATGAACGCCACAAGGAACTGGGGCTCATCGATGGGCTTGTACATGTGCAGGATCGAGCTGTCAATCGCGTTGCCGAACTCCAGGTACCCAAACAGGCCGGTGAACCCGTATAGAGTGCACAGGATCAGGCAGCTCAGCGACGCGGAAAGGGTGAAGCGCGCCACCGTCGGCTTCTTCATCTCACGGAAGAGCTCCACCTGGTTCACCTGGCAAATGTAAGAGAACATGAACACACCGATGCCTTCCAGCGCGTTATTTCCTCCAACAAACAGATCCATATCGTCGCTCTTCCCGTTGGTGCCGAAGTGTATCACAACGCACAGGCAGAAGAACACCATGCACAGCACGCCGGCCGTCGACACGTACCGGAGCGCATTCACGTTCCGCGGGATCACCAGAGGGAAGAAGCAGACGAGCCACAGCAAGGACTGCAGCAGATGAAATCCTGTATCATCCAGCCAGAAGGAGGGGGCGTCGGCTCCCTCCAGGATCGGTCGCAGCAGGTCACCGATGCTCATCACGTACGCAATCATCGACCCAAAGCAGTTCAAGAAGCGCATCACCGACACGAAGTATGTTCCGCCCTTCCCCAGCAGCACGCTGGCCATGCGCTCGTAGCTCCTCTCTCCCGTCAGCACAGAGGTCAGCGCCAGCAGGCGCAGCGAGTAGGCCGTCTCGATGCCGATCGCAACAATCCAAATGAAGCCGGCCACAGCACCGGAGAGCTGGAAGGCCGAGGGCAGGCCCAGGATACCGCCGCCCATCGCCGTCGCGGCAGTGCTGAACACCGTCGCGGGGAGGCTGCCGGTCGGCACGAGGTTGCTCAACTTGTACACAACGCTCTGGAAGCAGGACATGTTCTCTGGCGGGTCATCGCCAGAGGGCTCGTCGCCGTGATGGGAGGGCGTGCGGACATCTGCGTGGGGGTTGGCCGCATCGTACAGGACATCCTTCGCAGGACCTTCGATATCACCGCTGGTGACGTGGTACTCCTCCAGCGACACGCTAGTGAGCTCGCTCATCTTTATTTAAGCTCCTCTTTTTGTGTGTGTGTGTGCGGTGTTGTTGTTGGACTCTTATCGTATTTCCTTCGTTGTCCGGTTACGTTTCGGGGAAACGAATAGTCGCTGTGGAACGATGATGACTGGAGCTGAGACCAGAGCGAGCAGTGTCGTGGGCCAACGATACGGCAAAGCTTCGGATCGCTCTGCACTGTAGGAAGAGTGACGTCCTCAAGTGCTGAGAAAGTATTCGAAAAATAGGCTAAGATCCTTTATAATAAAAAAAGGAAATGATACACACACACACGAGAAGAAGAAAAAAAAAGAAGAAGACGCGAACGACGTCTAAACAGTAACTAAAAGAGAGAACTAAGCTAGAATGGAACTAGCAGAGGAACACAACAACGAAAAAAAAAAGTCCCAGTCCAACAAGCAAAAAAAAAAGGAAAATGAGGAGAAGCAAAGACGAAACAAACTGTGTAAGGCATCCAGAACGTCTCATATGCAATATCTATCTCCCAAAGGGGCAAGAGCGGCCCATTGAAGAAATGGAGTACGGCCCCGTCCGTTTGATCGAGTTCACCATCCGCGTGGAGGAGGTGGTCGTCGTCCATGCGCACGGCGTCTTCCATCATGATCTCCTTCTCTGTGTCAGAGAGGTCGGCGCTGTTCGCATTCTCCGGCAGGGTGCGATACCCGACAAGGGGGTTGGCGCCGTCGAGAGACATGGCAGGGCTGGGGGCGGTCTGGCGCACGGGGCAGGGGGGACCGCACGGGGTACCAATGGGCTCCGGCGTCGACGGGAGACACGGTGTGTGTGGACGATGAATGGGGAAGAATACGGGGAGTACAAAACAAAAAACAAAAAGGAAAACGAAAACGAAATAACAAAAGACAAAACAAGAAACAAAAACAAACAGTGAAACCCGAGAAAGCAGGGGCTCACAGGGTTGCGCGGTGGCACGGATGGTCACAGCCGGAAGCAAATTCGTTTGGGATCTCTACGGGGAATAGATAGGGGAGAGACAAGATGTGGATAGCTTGGAGGGCTAAAGAAAACGAATCTGGTGTTTAGCAATGCGGATAGGGATGAGGATGTGTATCATATTTAGGAAGGAGGGGTAGAAATATGAATTTAAAAAAAAAAAGAAAAGAAATGAAGAAACCAAAGGGAAAGGCGGAAGTGAAGGGAAAAGGAGGAAGGAAGGAGTTTGAGTGGTGGAGGTAGCAATAACTCTGATAAGAACACGATAAGTGGTCGCTCTTCTCCTGGTTGGGGATACGTGCCATGACAGCTGCAGCGTAGCTGGTAGCGACAGAGGAAGAAAAAGAGGGGTAGGTGAACCAGTGGGGCTGTTATCGAGTAGGCGGCCCAATGCAGTTGGTCTTTTTTTTTGTTTTTTTTTTTCGTTGTTGTTTTTGGTTTGTTGTTGTTGTTGTTTTGTGTGTATGCTGATAGTGGTGGAGAAAACAAATAGTGAGCCTATATCATATTGCCGGTGCACAATAAGAGTGGCAAGAGAAGAGTGGTGGGGGGACAGAGATCACATCACACACACGTAGATAGGGAGAGATTGCATGGATGTATATATATATCTATGTGTGTATGTTTCTCTTAGAGACTTTGCGAGCATGGGGGTTGAGAGCGCCGTTGTATGGCGGAGTAGTTTACAGAGTAGGGTAAAGTCGTCGGTGACCAAATAGGGGAAGAAGATAAGATAGAAGATGGCTGGAGAGAGTGGCAGGATGGTCGATCATAACACCCGCGTTCCTTCTCTTCGTTTTTCCTCTTTTTTTCGTATTTTTTCTTTCTTTCTTTTTTGGTTTGTTTGTTTGGGTGTTTAGTTTTCATTTTTGGCATACATCGAGTGGGACAAGAGGACGAGAAGTGCACCACAAAGCAAAAAAAAAGAAGAGGGAAAAAGAAAATGTGTATTGACAAACCAAAATCCAACCCAACCAACGACGAAGAAACGATAATAAAAACCAAAAAGGTCTCTCTTTTCATCGAAACAGCAATAGGTACGACCAAAGAATAGGCCTTACCACCTGCGGAATATGAAAAAAAAGATATATTGTTCTCACTGCATCCGAGACGCCGTGCACCAGATCAGCTCCGCCAGCTCCCGCGAGGTAGTTATCTACGCTGGGTAAGTAGTGTTTCGGGTGATTGTCATGGTAAGAGTGTTGGATCAACGTGTGAGAACTACATACATAGATGTGTGTGTGTGTGAAAAGAGAGAGAGAGAGAAAAAAAAAAACGAAGAGGTGGGAATAGATGGTTCGTTGTCGAAGCAAAAACCAAAGTGTGCGTTCTCTGGGTATTGTACAGATTGACAACAGCGTGAGCGAATCCATGCGACACGAGAATTTTAAGTTGAAACAAAAAAAAGAAAAAAGAAAGAAAGAATAATAATAATAATTATTATTATTATTATTATTAACAGAAGTTTTCCAAAAAGGAAATGCTAATGAAAAACAGTGCACGCTAGTCCGCTTACGTACGTGGACGAATGGATGCTTGAAGGGGGCAAGCGGAGGAAGGAGGGGTCCCCTCTGCTTTCTCTCTCCCCTCTCGCAATCCTGCTTCGGTTGGTTTCCCATCTGTCACACATTCTCACTCTCACGCTTTCACCTTCTCTCCTTCTCTCCTTCGTACGCTCTCACAATTCATATACAAAAAACTCCTTCGTCGTTGTTGTTAGTTGGTTGTTTCTCTCTTTTTTTTTTCTTTTTTTTTTTCATTGTGTTTCGGTCTGCCCTTTATCCTTTGTTACCCCTTGTCCCTCCACGGTTCATCATCCCCTCGTGGCTCTCATGCGTCTCCTTCAAACAGTCGAGAGAGAGAGAGAGAAGGGACTGGAGGGGAAGGGGAGGGGGGTACAAGGGCCTTGCTGTTGTTTGGATCGGCACAGAGAAGGAGGGAAGGGGGGCTTTTGCATTCTCTCGCTCTAATCTCCTTTACAAACAAAAAAAATCCACTTTATTTTTCTAGTCCTCATCCTCGTCGGTGTCCTCGTAGCGTCGGATTCGGTTCGCGATCACGCGATTGGCAGCGTACGACTCCTCTGTCTTCGCTACGGGGTAGCACGTCTGCGTGTTCAAAATGCGCTGCATCACGCCGATGTTCTCCTCTTCTACCCGCTCCCTCTCCGCCTCACGGGCGCGGAGCATGAAGATCTCATTGCGGTGCATATCGCGAGGCTTGTGATGGTCGATCACACTAGGTTCGGCGTACATGCGGTCGAGGTGTTGGTAGTAGTACACGTTTTCCTTCTCGATGGCTGCATCGCGCTTGATGGTGGTGACCGCCGGTGTTTGAATGGGGCGGCGGTACCGATTGGAGTAGGGGAGGCTCGAGTCGGTTTTTGCAGGTGTTTGCTTGAGGCGCTCCATGAATTTACGCTGTTTTTCCGATTGCAGCCAGCGCTCATACGCGTCTCCGCCAGTGTTCTTGAGGTGTGGCATCTTTGTTTGCAACAGAGGGGGAAGTAGTACGTGCTTTTTTGTTTTGTTTTAATACACGTGTCTACTGTGTGTGTGTGTGAGAGAGCGGGATGTTTTGATGTGGCTTTGACTTTGAACAACCTTCTAACTGATAGGTGTCTCCGTCTCTCGGTGTTCAGTTCTCTGTTATTTTCTATTATTATTATTATTTTTTCTTTTGCTCTCCCTCACGAATGTGAGTCCACGACGCGTGGAGGTTTGTGTATACGAGTGAGGGCCCTCGATGATCTCCTCCTTTTCACGTATGTGCGACGGGGGGAGGAGAAGGGGAAGGGGAGAGGGAATGCCTAATCAGCAGCAGAGCCAACAAGACAAGAACCAAAAAAAAAAAAGGAGGAAGGAGAGGGGAGGTAGCAGGGACTATCTCTCCGACTTTCTAAGAGAAGGAATAGAAAAAGGGATGCGGTGCGGTGCTACGATCAAGTGAAAGGCCGCCGTAGGTCTCTAGAAGAGCTCGACGATGATTTGTGTGTAACTTCTTTGAGATGATTGGATGGATGGATGGATGAAGATGAAAAGCAGAAGAAGAAGAAAAACATAAAATACGAAGAGAAGGGAAGGGAAAGAAAGGAGAGAAAACAGAAGCATTGGTTCAATGGAGGACACGTTCAAGCAAAGGGGAGGGAAGGGGAGCAGCCGTTATTTCTTCAGTAGTAGTTAGAAATTGTGTTTTTGTTTTACTTTTAATTTTTCTTGTTGTTGTTCCAATGAAGAAGGGAATGCAGCGCGTGCCCACCAACACTCCTACAAAAGAACGAAAAGAGTGCAGTAAAGGAAAGGTACGTACAGGTACAGGTGTGAAAGTAGTCGAGACGGGTGAAGGTGAGTTATATATATAATATAATATAGAGAGAGAGAGATTAAGATACAGATATGTATTATGTATATGTATGTGTATCTTGAGAGCAGAGAGAGTGGTGGACGTCTGCGTGTTTGAACGATACTACCTCTTGTCTGCGCGACAAGAAAGCGAAGGAAAAAATGCCCAAAAGAATAATAAAAATAACAATACGAAATACGAATAAAACGGAATGCAACGTCCACCTCTCCCTAGTGCTCTCGCCTTTTTTTCTTGTCTGTTTGTTTGCTCGTCTCTCATCTCTTTTTAACTGTAGCGACACTAATGAGAGAGAGAGTGTGTGTGTGTGTGTATGTGTCCCTTGCTGTTTACCTTTTTGTTTGTTTGTTTGTTTGTTTGTTGTTCTTTTTTTTTTTTCTTGAGTACACCTGCGAAGCAGCAACGCATATATATATACAAACAAACACAAAACAAGCGTCGTAAACGAGACGCGCACACACACACAAAAAAAAAAAAGCAGAAGAAGAAAAAAAGAAAAAAAAAAGTGCTGTGGAGAAACCTCTCTTGGGTAGGGTGACTGTAAAATTGTTCGTCCGTTGATGAATAGGGATCTAGATCTAGGTGAAGGCATCGGCAATAGATCTATAGAGATATATAGATAATTCTAAGGGAGTGAAGTGGTATATATATATATATATATATATATATATAGGGGGGTTGGGGGGGCGGAATAAATCGTATCAACATCAATATCTGGGCCTTTCATTATTGACACTGATCATAGAAATCTGCAGCTATACCCCCTTGCTACAGCTATGCCCTCCCACCGTTATAATATATATTTTTTTTCTTTCCCTAGCCATTCAGGACCACCACGAGGGGGCGGGGCGGGGGAGGTACTTACGCCCCCGCTTTAACGCCTGAAGCGCAGGGTCATACGCGTAACAGACCGCATGAGTTTGATCGCCTTGTTCGGGTCCGTCGCGGGCACGCCGTTGATCTTGGCGATGGGCCATTCGCCTCTTGACGTGAACTGTGTGATGTACGGGTGAGAGCGATGCGTCGGAGGGACCGGAGGCAGCTGGGCGAGCTGCAGGGCGGTGCGGTTGGACCCATCGGCGCCGTCGCCCGAGGCGGGGCGCTTCTCAATCGGCAGGCCCCACGGCAAGGACTTGGATGGTCGCTCTATCGTCATTTCCGTCTCGCTGAAGTCAATGATGCGCACGTTGTTCTCGAACACGCACGGCTCTATTTTTCCTTTGGGTGGCGGCGGCGGCTTCTTCTTGGTATCCATCTTCGTCGTCGCACTCGCGTCCTCTGCAGGCTTGCTGGACGGGCTCTGGCTACGGTTCCGAAGACGGCGACGCCCGGGCGTCGCCGTCTTCGCTGCGGCCTCCTCCTTGCTGCTGCTGCTGCTGGCGGTGGTGGTGGTCGTCTCGAGGGACTTCTCCTGCACTTCCTTCTCCCCGCCGCCGTCCTCCTCGAGTGCTGCGAGGATGTCGGACGGCCCCTCGTCCGCGTCGAGCGTCGCCGCCTCGCCTCGCTTCGGCCGGCGGGCTCGACTAGCCTGGCGGGTGACACGCGCCTCCGCCTCCGCCTCCGCCTCCGCCTCCGCCAGCGGCGTCGTGTCGTTCCCCTTGTCGCCCTTGCTGCGAGCCGAGGACTTTCTCTTGCTGCTGCTGCTTCTAGGGCTCTGCCGAGCGGTGGTCTTCGTTGAGGGGGTGGTGCTGCTCTTCTTCATGTTGTTGTTGTTGTTGCCTACCGGGGCGCTGGGGGGCGCCTCCTCCACCGGCTCCATGGCCTTTTTCTCCTCCTTTGCCGCACGCAGGGCCCGGATGGTCTCCACGGCGAGCTCCCCCAGCCCTGTGACGCCATCTGGCAGCGCAGCAGCCGTCGTCGTAGCGGCAGGGGGGGTGGTAGCGATGTTGTGGTTGCTTCGCTGTGGGGTGCGGCGCCGGCGTCGGCGCTGGGAGGACGCACTGGGCGTGCCGTTGTCCACCGCGGACTTCCCTCCCCGTTTCTTTGTCTTGGCGGACGGTCCCCGCCCGGATGTGGCGGCGTCGGGCGGCGGCGAGGCCGCCGCGGATCGGCTCACGGCGGCCTCGGCGGGCAGCACGACGAGCTGCAGCAGGATGGTGCTGGCGGTACGCATGAGCGCGGCGGCCTGCGCTGCAGTGAGGACCTCGACCCCGTTGACGGAGAACAGCCGCAGCCGGCCCTCGAAGGCCCGAACGAAGCGCCGGCCAGCGTCGGACAGGCGCACGGCGCGGGGGTCTTCTGGGTGGGGTGGGTGCCAGCGCAGGCACGAGCGCTGCTGCTGTCCCACTGCCCCTGCCGTAGGGGTGGAGGTGGTGGTGGTAGCGGGGGGTGCGGGTTCAGGGGTATCCTCCACGGCAAAGGACCATGGGATGGTCTCCGGGTGGTGCCGGTGGAGGACGAAGCAGGCGCGCTGGCCCGCCGCCCCCTCTCCACCTTGAGAAGGGACGTAGAAGAGAAGTTCCTGGGGGCGCTGATACATGGCAGCGGCCGTGAAGGCTGGCGACGTCGCCTCCAGTACCATTCGGCGGGAGGATACGGTGGCAGCGTGGACCGTCTCCAGCACGTGGCGAGCGTAAGTACTAGCGCTGTCCTCTGGCAGGGGCGGTCGTATGGGCTGTCCATTGACCGCAGCGATACGAGCCCCACCGACGGTCATGCGCAGCAGGTCGTGCACCTGCCGGGCCATAGGGCCGACCCGCATGCTCACATCCACGTCCAGCATTCGCCCCGTCTCGGTGAAGAGCACCCCCCACGGCGTGCCGGTGGTGGGGCGGCGCACCTCCACCACGAGCGTCCCGATGTCTTCTGCGGCCAGCGCCGCCCCACCACCGCCAGCCCGCCGGCGAGCCCCCCTTCGCAGGGACGGCGCCTCCTTTACCTTGGGCAGATGCAGCTCGGCCCGCGCCACCTGCGAGAGCGACACGGGTGATACTTCAGTGGTCGACTCCACCAGCAGCACCCAGTCCGACATCTCATAGTACTGTCGCAGCAGCGTCGCCTCCACCGCCGCGACCGTAGGGTGTGCCGCCGCAGAAGACCCTAACCCTCCGGCGGCGTCCGCCCCGGGATTCGGGGTGAGCTGCAGGCTGGCGGCACGGCTCATGCTGAAGTATCGCACCACATTGGTGTACGACTCCACAAAATCGCTCAGCAGCGTCTCGGTGACGAGCAGCGCGGCAGTCTCGAGTTCGGCTTCGTCCTGCGTGAGATGTGGGCGGCGGGCGTCGACCTGCTTCATCGCCTCCTCCAAACGAGTCCGGAGCAGGAGTGAGAGGAGCTCTACACGGAGCTTGACGCTCGTGTAGGCCAAAGTGCGAAGGCCGTCCACCATGGCCTCGAGGGGCACCGCTCGGGAACTGACCAGCCGGTGGTACGCCTCATCCCCGAGCAGTGCTTCAGGGGGCCGCTGGTCCCCTCGCAGTCGAGCCCGCAGCGCGAGGCGATCCTCAATGGGTTGGCGAAGGCCGAGCCGCATCAAGCGCACCACGGCGCGGAGGGCCTCGCGAGGGTTCCGCTGTCGGTGCTCCACGGCCTGAATGAGTGCCTCGAGCGGGTCCACCAGTTGTCGAACGCGGCGTGCTGCCATCTTTTCCGACTCCTTCACATCGCCTTCCGGTAAGGGAGCGGACGACGACGGGGTGTCGAAGATGAGCGCCCCGAGGTCTGTACCGCACTGTAACAGCTCCATCACCGTGGAGGTAGGGGCGATGGCGATCGGGCTGCTCGACGCTGCGCCGGCGGAGGTCGGCGATATCGACGTCCCCGCGCCAACCCGGCTCGTGGTGTTTGGCCGGCGGCGCAGTAGTACTCTTTTACGACGCGTAGTGTGTCGATCCATCTTCCTCTCTCTCTCTGTGTTGGGTGGGGTCGGTGGTGTGTGTAATCTTTATGAAGGTAGGGCTCTACTGTGACGGGAGGGAAGGAGAGCACTGAGAATTATATGTTTAACTATTTATCAAAGAAAAAAAAAAAAGAAGAACTACACGGCCCTGTGAGGTGTGTGCAATAACAATGCAGAGAGAGGAGAAGAAAAGAAAAAAAGCAAGTGCGTGAGGCGATCGCAGGAAGTACCTAGAGCACACAACCGTCCACGCTCTACACCCCGCACTACAGATACAGAGAAAGAGAAGCTCGAGCAACAGCTACAGCTCTCTCTCTCTCTCTCTCTCTCTGCATGAGGAGCAAAGCGAAAGAAAAAGATGTATGCGGTTTGAGTCGGCGGTGTGTTGGATACGTATATGGACTTTGTATTGATTTTTGTAGTTTTTTTTTTTTCAAATACAATTTCAATAGGAAACAGAATGGGAACAAAAGGGGTGTCGAAACTGTGCGTGTGTTTTTGTGTGCAGTAGAGTAAAGGAAAACAACAAAAAAAAAAGTATAAATCGCAGGCTCAGCGATGGAGAGAGAAAGGAAAGGAGGAAAGGAGGGGGAAGGGGGAGCAACCGAGGCGCTCGTCCCCATCAGGGAAGCGTGGCTTTTTTTCCTTTTTTTTTTTCTTAATAGTTGCTGCGGCTTAAGAGAGAGTGAGAGTGAGAAAGAGGATAATAATAGGCTAAGGTATGGTCTCTTCACCCAGCCCGCCCCATCCAACTCTTCCCACCATCATCTGCCGCTTCATCACTGCTACGGGCCACCACCACCCCAACTCCCGACCTACTCCCTTCCCCCCCCCTTGTCGTACTGTACAGTGGAAGTGCCGCGCTCCGTACCCCTCCTTTGAAGGGAGGAACAAGAGTATTGTTGAACATGAAGCACCAAAGAAAAAGAAAAGGAAAAGCAGAAGGAAAGCGACGAGTGATCGCAGATACAAGATTTCTTTTCATTATTTATTTACGGAAAAAAAAAAACAGAAGAATGGTGGCCGTAGGCTGTATCCGTCCTTGGGGGGGATGGGGGGGAATTGTTCAGAAAGGCCAATTTCTTTGTTTCTTGTTGTTTACCTTCGAAAAACGAAGCGCAGCACTTTGGAGCTCTTCATGCTTTGAATAATACGGTTCTTGATGCTTTTGGGGGCGTGCGTGACATCCTGGCCGTTGATTTCCTCCAGCACCATCCGCACCGATCCGTCCGCCTGCGCACCCAGTCGCCGAGCAAACGGGTGTGTCTTTTGTGTTCCACTTACTACAGCCGGGAGCTTTGTCAGCAGCACCTCATCGCCAACAAAGGACAAACGTATATTCCACGGTTGCTCCACAGACGCCCGATGAAACTCGCCCGTCACACCATCAAACTTTTGGAGGGAGACATCCTTCGAGAAATGGAGGGGTGGCGACTCCACAAGCTCCACCAAGCTGGGCGGGGAGGAGGAGGAGGCCTTCTCGCCCTTCCCTGGCGTTGGCGGACTGTCACTCCGCCTCCGGCTCTTTGATTTCTGTTCCGTCGCCGATACTTTCTCTTCTGCAAGGCTGGAAGGCTTCGCTTCGGCGTTGCTGCTGCCGTCCAGCGCGGCAACAGCATCGGTAGGCTCCTCGGCCTCGGCCTTGGACGTTCGCTTGGCACTGCGGCTGCGGCTGCGGCTGCGGTTGCCTTTCTGGGGCTTGTCATCCTCCCCAGCCCCCGGCGGCGCGTCCAGCTCAGCAGCTTCCGCCTCTGTCTTCCCGTCCAGCGCGGCAACCACATCCGTCGGTCCTTCGCCCTTCACAGCCTTTGTTTTGCTCTTCGAACTCCGGCTCCGGCTCTTTGATTTCTGTTCCGTCGCCGATACTTTCTCTTCTGCAAGGCTGGAAGGCTTCGCTTCGGCGTTGCTGCTGCCGTCCAGCGCGGCAACAGCATCGGTAGGCTCCTCGGCCTCGGCCTTGGACGTTCGCTTGGCACTGCGGCTGCGGCTGCGGCTGCGGCTGCGGTTGCCTTTCTGGGGCTTGTCATCCTCCCCAGCCCCCGGCGGCGCGTCCAGCTCAGCAGCTTCCGCCTCTGTCTTCCCGTCCAGCGCGGCAACCACATCCGTCGGTCCTTCGCCCTTCACAGCCTTTGTTTTGCTCTTCGAACTCCGGCTCCGGCTCTTTGATTTCTGTTCCGTCGCCGATACTTTCTCTTCTGCAAGGCTGGAAGGCTTCGCTTCGGCGTTGCTGCTGCCGTCCAGCGCGGCAACAGCATCGGTAGGCTCCTCGGCCTCGGCCTTGGACGTTCGCTTGGCACTGCGGCTGCGGCTGCGGTTGCCTTTCTGCGGCTTGTCATCCTCCCCAGCCCCCGGCGGCGCGTCCAGCTCAGCAGCTTCCGCCTCTGTCTTCCCGTCCAGCGCGGCAACCACATCCGTCGGTCCTTCGCCCTTCACAGCCTTTGTTTTGCTCTTCGAACTCCGGCTCCGGCTCTTTGATTTCTGTTCCGTCGCCGATACTTTCTCTTCTGCAAGGCTGGAAGGCTTCGCTTCGGCGTTGCTGCTGCCGTCCAGCGCGGCAACAGCATCGGTAGGCTCCTCGGCCTCGGCCTTGGACGTTCGCTTGGCACTGCGGCTGCGGCTGCGGCTGCGGCTGCGGTTGCCTTTCTGGGGCTTGTCATCCTCCCCAGCCCCCGGCGGCGCGTCCAGCTCAGCAGCTTCCGCCTCTGTCTTCCCGTCCAGCGCGGCAACCACATCCGTCGGTCCTTCGCCCTTCACAGCCTTTGTTTTGCTCTTCGAACTCCGGCTCCGGCTCCGGCCGGTGGCGGGAGACGCGTTAGGCAGCACGTCTTCCGCAGCGGCCTCCGTCTCGGTGTTGGTGCCCTTCTTGCCCTCGCGGTGCTTGCCGCTGTTGGAGGAGCTGGTCATCGCGTTGAGCACACGCTCTCCCTCGTCCGCGACACCAACAGCAGCAGACATTTCCGCCATAATGGCCGACACGGCGGCGTCTTGGGAACTTTGTTTGCTTTGCTTTCGCTTCTGGTTGGACGTGTGTGGGGTGCTGGTCTCGGTCAGCCGTTGGAGGGCCAGCTCGCCCATTCCTTTCAGCCCTCCCGACACCGCAGAGAACACGCCGTGTTCCAAGTCGGGCACCACATCCTTCGGGCCGGCGTCGGGAGCAGGAGCGAGTGGCAGGGTCTTCAGCGTGGTGTGCCGTCTCTGAACACCGTGATCCGCGATGGCGCGGCGGCTCGTGTTCTTCACCTTTGCGGGCGTCTCTGCCGGCGCAGACGGATAGGGGAGGTTGGCCGCATCGGAGAGCACCCACCACGGCGAGACCGGGGCATCCGTCGCCGACCCATCCACCGGGCCCTCCAGGGCATCGGCGTGGGACAGCACCTGCAGCTCTAGCGCCATCACCAGCGAGCGGGAGAGCACCTCGCTAATATCGTCGCGTGTGCGCAGCGGCGTCGGCGCAGCGACCTTCTCCAGAGCGTTGGCGGCCCCGAGCGGTGGATGCGAGAGTGCGGTTCCGCTGCTGGAGAGGGAACCGGTGGTCGTGGGCTCCGCCTTGCTGCCCCCGGCACAAAGAATCGGCCGGAAGTTGATGCTCTGAAGTATGATGCGGCCACTCGAGGCCTGCAGCAGCTGCCGCGTGTGGGTCGATAGGCGTAGGGAATCGCTGGCCTGCACCAGACGCGGCGCCGCCTGGAGCACCGTCTCGGTCTTCCCACCCGTTTGCAGCGACAGGCCCCACGAGACTTTGGTCGAGGCCCGCTGCAGCACCAGCAGAATGCGCTTCGGCCCGCTCATCGAGGCGGTGGCGGTGGAGAAGACCTCCGTCGCCACCCCGGTGTTAGGCGGGACGTGCAGTTTTAAGTGTAAGGCCCTCTTTCCCGACACCGATGCGAGCCCCTCCCGCAGCTGCGACTGCCGCTTGGCTATCGCGTCGGGGGAAGTGCCGGAGAGGCGGGGGAGCTTCTTCTTCTCCACCTCTGTCACCGCCCAGCCCGCGCTGTCGTTGGCGTACTGCAGCGCTTGGAACAACCTCTCCCCCGCCGGGGTGGCGTGCCGGGCATCGGGGTGAATATTTAAAAGGGTGACCGTCTCGCTGATCATCACGCCCCATGGGATACTCGGTGCGTACCGCTGCAAGGTCACCCGCCCTGTGGCGGCATCAAACTGCGTCACCCGCACCTGCGCCACCCCCGCCTCACCGCCCTCGTGCTGCGCCGCGTGGGCGGGAGAGGAAGGAGGCGGGGCGAGGAGCGGGGCGGCGGCGGAGGGGAAGGTGCGGAAGATACGGTCCTGGCAGCAGAGCAGCACGCAGCGCAGGAGCTGGTAGCACCCCTGGACCAGCACCTTGGCGCTTGACCGCGAGAGCTCCGACCCGGGGCCATCCAGCTCCCCCGCGCTGGGGCCGTGTGGGTGGAGGGGCGGGGTTTGAACTAGGCGGTACCCCATCTTGATGGTCTCAATGGCGTCGGCGACGTCTTCCACGGCTGCCTCCGTTGTCTTGAGTTCGAACTTCTCCGCCGGGGTGCGGCTGGCGTTGACCAGCGGCGTGCGCTCCGCTGCCAGACGGCGCCGCAGCAGCGCCATGTACGTGTCAAGTGTCCGGTGTGTGAGGCCACCGTGGCCGAGAATGTGGCCGAGCGAGGCGACCGCCGCCGGCGAGGCGCTGCGGCGGGCGAAGCAGGACTCCAGCTCCGGCAGTCGCGCCAGTGCCGCCTCGACATCCCGCAGGCACACCAGCGGCTGCGAGGCGGAGTCATCGTCAGCCCGCAGCGGTGCGGCGAAGGAGGCGATAGTGGAGGTGAGCAGCAGCAGCAGCGCCTTGAGCAGCACCACGAGGCCCTCCCGAGGGGTTACGTGTTCCAGCGCCGTGGCGTTGGCCGCCCGGAGGGTCTGCGTCGCGACGCCCTGCAGAGCAATGAGCTTCGCTGCGGCGCCGCGGCGGTAGTACGGATTGGCCTCCACCTTCTCTGTCACCGGGTTGTAATACATGGAGGGGACCACAAAGGCCGCCTTGAAGGACGCCACCGCAGCGAGGACCGACTCCGGGGAGAGCGCCGGGGGGGCAGCAGCGCTGGGCACAGCAGAGAGCGCAGGGAGGGTAGATGGTAGTGGGGCGGCCACCACCCCACGGCTTCGGCGCTGCACTGTTGAGTGCCCGCGGCGGGAGGGACGAGGCCCTGTCGCCGCGGTCCTTCTGCCTTGGCTGGGGCGCTTGACGGACGGTGCTGAACTCGTCTTTCGTACGGCGGTCTGCTGCTTGGCCTTGGCCTTGGCCTTGGCCTTGGCCTTGGCCTTGGCCTTGGCTCCTACCAGGGTCTTGTGCTGCTGCTGCTGCTGCTGACGCCCAGCGGTGGTGACGGTGGGCTTAAAGCGGCGCCTGGGTTGTTTTTTCGTGTGCTTGACAGATGGCCTTGTCGTCGTCTTTGCTGCTGGTTTCCGCTCATCCGCCGCCTCCGCAAGGGGTACGGCCGTCGCCTCCGCAAGGGGTACGGCCGCCGCCTCCGCAAGGGGTACGGCCGCCGCCTCCGGCTGTTCAGCGGCGACAGGGGAAGGCGAGGAAGGCTGTTTGGTGGGTGATGACTTGGGTCTGCTGTTCGCGTTTCTTTTTGGGAGTTTGCGGGAAGGCGGTTCTTCGGGCGGCGGTGAGACAGGAGCAGGCGGCGGCGCAGACTCCTCCGTCTGTGCCTTCTCGGCAGACGGCCTTTTTGCTTTCGCCTCTCGCGACCCAGTGGCGGCCTTTGACTTTGCTGCTGGGGCCATCTATCCTGTGGGGAGAGGGAGAGCAAGTGCCGGCGCGAGTGTAGGTGGGCGTGTGTGGTACAAGCCGAACAAAAAAAAAAAACGGAAGTAATAATAATAATAATAGCTTTAAAAGGGGGGTGTAGGGTGAATACCTAGATAGAGGAAAACTACTTAATGTCTAAGGTGTAGGTAGGGTGAAGAACCAAATACAGGTGTGTATACAGTAGTTTAGAGAGGGGGATTACTGTAGGGTCTAGATGTGTATGTGTGTAGGTGAGTGTGAGTGGGGGACTAATCCGATAACAATGGCCGTGTACAAAAGTTGGAAAAGAGAGAACAAAAAAAAAAGAAAAAAAGAAAGAAAGAAAGAAAGAAAGCTCTTGCCGTGGCGCCGCTGGGAATATGGGCTGGACACACTTCGGCGTTAATAGGAGAAGAAAGTTTCGGATCCCCTGGAGGCCTTTTCTTTACCTCTGACATAAAATGAACGTGAAAATGGAAACAAACACGTGAGAACAATAACGAGAGAAGCAGAGGGGAGGGAAGAGAGAAGATGGAGTGGTACGGCAGGTGGTTGTTGTTGTTGTTTCTTTTTCCTTTCCTCTCCAGTGGAAGACAGGTACCGATGGATGGCAGAGGCTGATTCACGAGCAGCACGAGATCCGGGAGAGAGAGAAGACACTGTGTGCGGTCTCTCTCTCTCAAAGGTGTGCCGGTTCCACCTTTCCGCATTGGGAAGGGGATGATTTTTTTGATTATTTTTTTTTTGTAATTGGTTCATTGGTTGAGCCACACGCTCCCATCTATCTCTATCTCTTTCTCTCTCTCTCTCTCTCTTTCTGTTCCTTTCTTACTGGAGTACACAAGCTCAACTCTCTCTCTGTGTGTGTGTGTGTGAGGGGGAGGGGGGGGAGAGGCCTTCGTCTTGTTCCGGTTTGTGTATGTGTGTGTCTCCTTTTAGCTTAGAGCTCGATCTCAAGAAAGAAACCAAAGGAAAAAAAAAAAAAAAGAAGAAGAAGAAGAAGAAGAGAGAGAGAAAGCGCTCGCTGATTCCCCTCTCCATCGAGTAGTAGCAGGTAGTAGTACTAGTTCTTTGGATTTTCTTTGTATCTCCTTGAGGAAATATATATTCATATATTCATGTATACACATGCTCGTTATGATGAAAGAGAACGTTAAATTGGTACAATAAGAAGCTACATCTATCTATCGTTTGGTTGAGAGATACGATAACAGGTACGGATATATATATATATATATAGGAGAGATAGATACGGGTAAGGATCTCTATTTGTAGTAGTGAGAGTGGTGGTAGTAGTGCGGTGAGTGTTGCACAGCACAACAACAACAACAAGTTGATGAAACGAGACGGAATCCACAGCTGAAGTGAAGCGAAGCATTTCGGTATAGAGAAAAGGCGCAAAAAAAAAACTGCTCGATGTCCCTCCCGTCTCTACGTCCCCCCCACTCCCCCCACCCTCCACACGAACAACAACAAAAAAAAAAGTAATAATAATAATAATAATAATAATAATAATAATAATTTCAAAATAAGGGTTGAGGGGGAAAAAAACAACACGAAAACAGCGGAGGTAGGGGGGGGATATTGGAATATTGGAGTATTGGGCAGAGGAACGAAACACAGCACAACAGAGAAGAACCGTTGAGAGTAGCAACCCGACAATGCCAAGAAACATTTGTTAGGGCTCATTGTCTTAGTACTTTCCTTAGAGAAGTATACTATAGTACTTTCCTTAGAGAAGTATACTATAGTACTTTCCTTAGAGAAGTATACTATAGTACTTTTGTATAGTACTATACTATAGGTACTTTCCTTCCTCCTTAGTACTAACGCTCATTGTCTTGTCTCCCATTGCTCTTGTTCGTCGTAGCATTATTATTATTATTATTATTATGGTGGTGGTGGTGGTCTAACGATGGTGCCTTGTGGGCCCTCTCTCCTCCTCCCGCACCCCCATTTTCTCTTCACACCTCGGTCACCTGGGGAGTGGGGCGTGCGGGCCCGACACCCCAATGAACATGGATGGATGGAACTGGGCTTCTTCTTCTCCCCAATCGTTTGCTCTTCTGGCAGTCGAGCTGGGCTCTCTCTCTCTCCATCCCCCCACTTGTTTGTTTGTTTGTTTTTGTTTATTATTATTATTATTATTATTTATCTATTTTTCTTTTCTTTCTTTCTAGACCACACCATCCCATGGTTCTAGCAGTACACCTCCACCAGGGGAGAGATAGAGAGAGAAGGCCCCCACACCCCACACCCCATCATGCCTGTTAGTTGTTCGTTCTACTGCTGCCCTTCCGCTGCGGGCCTAGCGCTTCGCTGCCCTGCTCTCCCGCTCCAGCTTGAGCTGCTGCAGGCGATCCCCGAGGGACTCCCTGTCGGCGCTCCCAGCGGCCGGGCTGGCCAGACTCCCCGCCCGGCGTGAATCTGCACGACGCCGGGACGGGGTGGCGGCACCGCACGCCTGCGTGGGGCTGCGGGACACGGGCACGAGCTTTGTTGGGGCGGCGGCCAGCGGCGTCGACACGCCGGTTGGCTCCGGCTCGCTCTCGGTCTTGGGTGGGGGTCCGCGTACGGTCTGCGGTTGGGATTGGGAGGCAGGACGGCGGGCCGATGGCCGGGAAGCCGCGGCGGTATGCCGGCCCAGGCGCCGGTGGAGGTCTGCCTCTGAGAGCGTACAGAGCTGTGACCGCCGAGCGGTCGAGGCGCCGGAGCGTCGGTCGGAGGGGTGCGGGCCGGGGGCGGGGGAGCCGCACGCGTTGCGGCGTTGGCGGAAGTTGATGTCAGACCGGCCGCAGGAGCGCGGCTTAGACAGACCGTGGTCGGGAATGAAGGGCGAGTCCGCAGCGGCGGCGGACGGCTGGGCACGACTGCGGGAGACGGCAGGCCTGGAGCCCTGAGCCGGGGCCTGAGTGGGGGCAGGGCGGCTCATTGTTCTAGTTCTCTTTCTGGAGTGTGTGTATCTGTCTGTGGAGGAAGACCTCGGAGGTGCGATACGATGGGTAAAGTATAGTAGTGTTTATTATTACTTGTTTATTTTCTGTTTGTTTGTTTTTTTATACGATATGGGATGGGGAAGGGCAATGGGAACCAACACACCAAAAGAAAAGATGAGAAGGAAAAACTAAAAATAGAATAAGAGCGAAGAACAAAATCAAATGAAAACAAATCATTCAGTAGTGTATGTATAAGGAGTAGCGAGAAAGAGAGAAAAAAAAAAAGGAGCAAAGCATACAATAATCTGCCCATTCTTGGCTTGGGATTGGCAAGGTGAATGAAAGAATAAGCATAAAACCCACCAGCAACCAACATCAGGCGTAACCAACACTGAAGGATCGAATACTCTTCCATCGGCAAAGATGGAATACGTGTACATATATATAGAGAGAGCAAGAACGAGAGAAAGATGCTTGATCAAAATGCATTTCAAAAAAATAAAGGAGAAAACAAGAAGCTCTTGGACTCGGGGCGTTGGACGCGGCTAATAACGGCCTTGGAACGGGCCTTGATGAGGCATACGCCCTCCTTGCGGTGGGTACTGTCCAGGAGGCGGACCTTGCGGATAGCCGCCAGGGTATCCGCCTGGGGGGCCCTGGGGGTATCCGCCTGGAGGGCCCTGGGGGTATCCGCCTGGAGGGCCCTGGGGGTATCCGCCTGGAGGGCCCTGGGGGTATCCGCCTGGAGGGCCCTGGGGGTATCCGCCTGGAGGGCCCTGGGGGTATCCGCCTGGAGGGCCCTGGGGGTATCCGCCTGGGGGGCCCTGGGGGTATCCGCCTGGAGGGCCCTGGGGGTATCCGCCTGGAGGGCCCTGGGGGTATCCGCCTGGAGGGCCCTGGGGGTATCCGCCTGGAGGGCCCTGGGGGTATCCGCCTGGAGGGCCCTGGGGGTATCCGCCTGGAGGGCCCTGGGGGTATCCGCCTGGAGGACCTTGTGGAAACGGTGCCTGTCTTCCCTCCGGCCTTCCAAAGTACCCCAGCCCCGATGGCCGGTATTCACCCCCGTACGGCCCGCATTGCTGCTGGTGGTACCCAGGGCCTGGTGGGGGCGGGAGATTGAAGTGCATCATCTGTGGTGGCGGGTGGTGCTGGAATGGTGGTGGTACTTGCTGCTGCATCTGCTGCTGGTTCACACTCAGCGGGCCAAAGAGGGAGAAGGATTTGGATAGGTCCACTGGCTTCGAGCTCGTCAGCTGCGGTACCTGCTTGTATCCCTGCGACTTGAGGTTGTTGCGGGTCTTCAGCAGGATATCCATGAAACTGAGCCCGCTCGTGTTGAGCAAGCACCAGGTGAAGGCGTTCGTTGCAGCACCCCCCGCACCGTTCGGCCCACCCTGGATATCTGCTGAGGTGCCATCGTCTGTGCAGCCGCTGAATAACAATATGTCGGCGTTGGCAAAGTTGTCATTACGCACTTGCCGCATCTGGTACCCCGTCCGCTGCTGAAGTTGGTGGGAGGCCACAAAACTGAAGGGCAGGTCCAGCATCGAGGCCGAGTGGCAGCAGTCGAAGACGCACGTCAGCCGAACTCCCGGTGGCAAAGGCTGGCAGAGGAGCAGAAACAGGTCATCATCCAAGATCGTTCCAGCCGTGGCGTAGTCCACCGGGCACAGCGTCTGGTCATACTCCTCCTGTGAGTCGTTGACCGCCCGCGTCTGGCCGCCGTGGCCGGAATAGTGCACGAACAGAACGTCCCCCGGCCGCGCATCCGCGACGAGCCAGCCCATGTACCGGATCATATTAGCGCGTGTGGGGTAGTCGGTGAAATTCGGGAATTGTGGGTCGTCCACCAGCACGCAGCACTCCTGAATGGGAAACGTAATGCGCTGCAGGGTGCTTAACATTGTGTGTACATCGTTGATACAGCCGCTCAGCTGGCTCTGGGTCCCGATATAATTGATGCCGATGAAGAGCGCCTTGACACGGCCGCCCGTGTACGGCACAGGCGCGCGGTACGGCACCACCCCCCGGATGGAGCGCCCTTCTTCAATGGCGCGACTCACATCTACGCGATCCGGCCGGCTGACACGCACCGGCGCGACGGAGGTGAGGGCTTCAATAAGGCCAAGCATGTGGGCTGTGTCTGTGTGTGTCTACGAACCCCTACGCACTACCAATAGTGGTGGTTCCTTATACGAGCAATGCCTATACTAAAGGCTGACGAACTTTCTTTCTTATACTGGTCGTCAAGAACAGTGCGCTATTGATGCAATTATTTGTTTAAAAAGGGGAAAAAAAAGAAATTAAAACTTGTTGTTTTTTTTTTTGTTATATGTGTGTGTCTGCCTAGAACGGTGGAGGATTGGCTCTAGCCGATGAACCTTCGCAATAACTACTTAGAAACTACACAACTATTGGGGTATTTCAGCCGAAGGGAAAGCGTGGTCTAGTTCCGAATGCAATGGAAGAAGGAGGGAAGGGGCACAAGGCTGTGAAGAGCGGTGGAGGGCTACACAAAAATATTTTAATAAGAGCAATAATGACCGAAAACGCAAACTTACTTCGTAAAAAGTCTGTGTGGGGTGTGGGGAAATGTCTTGGCTTGATTTCTTCTCAGATCTTCTTTTTGCTTTTCTTTTTTATTATTATTTGGAGGTGCGGTCGATCGAAGACCGAAAGGAAATCTATATATAAAGAAAGAGATGGAGATAGAGATAGAGGGGGCAGAAGAAACAACTAAACGTATACGTATCGAGTGGAGCGGGTACCATCCCGGCCCATCGTATCCGTGTTCGCCGCAGCGACCTCCAGTCGCTTTCTCCTTTCTCCTTGTT
This sequence comes from Vickermania ingenoplastis, assembly GCA_010157825.1. Lineage (NCBI taxonomy): Eukaryota > Euglenozoa > Kinetoplastea > Trypanosomatida > Trypanosomatidae > Vickermania > Vickermania ingenoplastis. The sequence goes on along the minus strand of VFSE01000230.1, from coordinate 468,567 downwards.
GAGCCGGTATCAACGCTTGTTCTCGGCTTGTTTCGTTGTGTGTTGGTTGGCTAGTTCTTAGCGTTGCTTGTTTGGTATTGTTTGTTTGTTTTTTGTTGTTGTTGTACAGAAGAAAGAAAGGGAGGGGAAGGACGTGCACGGCGGAAAGAAATATGTGTTTTCTCCGCTCTTATGTCCCTTGTTTTTCCCTCCGCACAAAAAATAGTACCATTTTTCTACGCTTTTTTGTTTGTTTCTCAGTAATGGTCCACTGTGTCAACACGTGGCGGTTGGTCATGTTGCAGGAGGGACAAAAAAAAAAAAAAAAAAACGGGGCTGAAACGCCTGTACGGCGCGTTGCGCTGCTCGTCCAGAGGATCTATCTATATAATAGATAGATACCTCCGTAAAGAGAGAAGCGAAAGAAAGATGATGGGAAATGAAAAGCAACCAAAAAAAAAAGGGGCAAAGACAGTAGAAGCTGCTTTTTGGAAGGTATCTCCTCCCCGTCCTCCTTCCAACGACCTTCTCTCTCTCTCTCTCTGTCCGTCTGCGTTCACGAGGTCACCCTCCCACTTGGGTGGGGAGCCATCGTCCCTCGTTCCCCTTACGAGTGGCGGAACTGACCAGGTGGAGGATGACCAACAGGCCCACCCCGCCAGCCTGGTGGAGGTGGGCCCTGTGGGGGATATCCCTGTGGGGGATATCCGTGTGGGGGATATCCGTGTGGGGGATATCCGTGTGGGGGTGGGGGGCCGTGCATCCCACCGCCTTGCATCGCCGGCGGCGGTCCACCTGGTCCCCACCCACCAGGATGATGATGATGGTGATGGTGATGGTGAGGCGGTGGTGGTCCCTGCTGCGGCGGCTGCCACGTGGCCCCCTGACGCGGGTAGTTCCCCACAGGAGGGCCTGTCGCAGAGTTCAAGTCCGGCCGCGGGTAGTTCCCCACAGGAGCCCCGGTGGCGGATGGCGGAAGCGGCGGCCCCCCGTTGGGCCCACCAAAGTACCCCTGGCTGGAGGGCTGGTAGTTGCCGCCGTAAGGCCCTTGAGGGTGGTACCCAGGGCCTGGTGGGGGCGGGAGATTGAAGTGCATCATCTGTGGTGGCGGGTGGTGCTGGAATGGTGGTGGTACATGGTGCTGCATCTGCTGCTGGTTCACACTCAGCGGGCCAAAGAGGGAGAAGGTTTTGGATAGGTCCACTGGCTTCGAGCTCGTCAGCTGCGGTACCTGCTTGTATCCCTGCGACTTGAGGTTGTTGCGGGTCTTCAGCAGGATATCCATGAAACTGAGCCCGCTCGTGTTGAGCAAGCACCAGGTGAAGGCGTTCGTTGCAGCACCCCCCGCACCGTTCGGCCCACCCTGGATATCTGCTGAGGTGCCATCGTCTGTGCAGCCGCTGAATAACAATATGTCGGCGTTGGCAAAGTTGTCATTACGCACTTGCCGCATCTGGTACCCCGTCCGCTGCTGAAGTTGGTGGGAGGCCACAAAACTGAAGGGCAGGTCCAGCATCGAGGCCGAGTGGCAGCAGTCGAAGACGCACGTCAGCCGAACTCCCGGTGGCAAAGGCTGGCAGAGGAGCAGAAACAGGTCATCATCCAAGATCGTTCCAGCCCTGGCGTAGTCCACCGGGCACAGCGTCTGGTCATACTTCTCCTGTGAGTCGTTGACCGCCCGCGTCTGGCCGCCGTGGCCGGAATAGTGCACGAACAGAACGTCCCCCGGCCGCGCATCCGCGACGAGCCAGCCCATGTACCGGATCATATTAGCGCGTGTGGGGTAGTCGGTGAAATTCGGGAATTGTGGGTCGTCCACCAGCACGCAGCACTCCTGAATGGGAAACGTAATGCGCTGCAGGGTGCTTAACATTGTGAATACATCGTTGACGCATCCCCGGAGCTGACTTCTCGTTCCTGTATAGTTGATGCCGATGAAGAGCGCCTTGACACGGCCGCCCGTGTACGGCACAGGCGCGCGGTACGGCACCACCCCCCCCGGATGGAGCGCCCCTCCTGGATGGCGCGGCCAATATCGACCCGCGGTGGGCGGTCCACCTCGAGCGGGGCGACGGAAGACAGCACTGCCCCGAGAAGGAGACCGAGCATAATGATTGATCAAAGAACAAAAAAAAAAGGAGGGGGGAGGGGGGGGAAGTCCAGGGGACCAGAAGCTAGTGGTGTATCAACTGCAAGGCCACGTGGGGCGGGTGTATAGGAGAGCTCACGGGGAGGAGGAGGATGTGGAAGAAGAAGAAGTAGAAGGTATCTTCTATGACGCCGTATCGCCACCTCGTCGCGGGATCCACACGAAGGGGCGTTGGATGCCTCTTTTGTCTCGGTAGTTCGTCACCTCTCCCTTCAGCGGAGCAAGAGATCAGAGAGGTATCGAAAAAGAAAAAAAAAGGACAGCAACTCATTCAAATATTCCATCATGTAAGCGGTGATAAAAGACGTTGGGGATTTAAATATATATTAAAAGACCGATAGAAGAATCGAAGAGAGAAATAGAGAGAAGGAGAGAGGAGGGGTAGTGAGGGCCCTTAAACTCATTTTCATTTATTTACGCCATTGATCTAGGAGTGCTTCATCATGTATCGTGTGTGCCATGGGAAATGGGAAAGAACCTAAAAAAAAAGAAATGAAATGAATATACGCGCCACCACCTACACCCTCATTTCTGCCCGATGATGATATCCTTTTCTCTTTTTCTTTTCTTTTCTTTTCTTTCCTATTTTTTTCTTGTTGTTGTTGTTGTTCTTTTCCCCCCACTTGGCTACCAGAACGTTTTCTTTTCGAGGAAGCGTTTCAAGAAGAAGAAGTTAAATCCCGATATCCCAAGCAGAACGACAACTTGGAAGATAGACCATGTCAGCACGCGGTCATTCGCATCTTCGACAGTGGAGCGATGGTTCTTTTGCTCAATGCGGAGGTTGACCTGCAGGGCCTGGAGGCGCTGCATGGAGGCGCCGAGGGCGCGGACCTTCTTCTCCATCGGGTCCAGCAGCTCGTCGGTGCCCACGTGCGTGAAGTCAGGGGAAGAGCGAAAGAAGAAATTAATTTCCGTGGATGTGAAGCGTGACGCGCTGTTATCAATGACCACCTGCACCTTCACCGGCTTCTGCGCGCCGCTGATGGTGGTGATCCCCTCCGCAGCGTCGGTCCAGGAGGCGACGACCTCCTTTGGGGTGACGACGGTGACGGGAACGGGGCTGCTGCTGGTGGGGAAATGGAATTGGAACGTAAGGAGGTGGCCGGCAGGGACGGCGTCTTCCAGAACGAGCTTATCCCCCGCGGCGACCAACGTCTGGAGAGCCGTGGCGAACCGGAGCGGCGTGGCGGCGAGAAGGAACAGCAACAGCAGCGGGATCCCCAGTGGCGCGGAGCCACCAAACAAGAAGCGGACCATTGGTCGTTCAAGCACCACCAGTCAATGGGCGGGCGGGATTTATGTAGCCGGTTGGATAGAATACGTGTGTGAGTGGGGGAGAGAACGGAGACGGGTCGAAGGGATACCGTGTATCTGCTGTTGGTGTTTCGCAACGGTAGAACAGCTGCGGTCTTGTAAAGATAATTGTTTGTCGGTTGTTAAAGGGCAAACGAAAGTGAAAAAAATCTCTTTGGTTTACGATCATAATGCAAAAATAATAACAATAATAGTAAGAATAAAATAAGAGTAATCGAAAGAGAGATGCAGCACAGAAGTGAATCACAAGTAGCAGCGCCGTACCAGCAAGCGTACCATCCGAACGCCGCGGGTTGAACCGACGCAACGGCCTGCCAGTCAAAACGAGCACCTCCACCTTCGAGGGCAGCCATCTCCCAGGCACCGGAGTTCTTACGTCGCGCGTGTGTGTGTTTGAGCCAGTATAAATAAGGTTACACGTCGTTATACGTTTCTTTCTTTGTTTTTACTTCGCGGAACTTTGAAGAAGGGATTCACTTCTTGTTGTATCATTGTCGCAGTACTTTCTATCATTATTTTCTTTTATGAGACACACACACACAGAGAGAGAGAAAAGAAAAAAAAAATCAACAAAAAAAAGACGGTGGTGGTGACTTCTTCCTTCTGCCCATAGAAGATCGTGCGGTGATCCTCGTTCAGTTGGTTACCACAGCTGGCCGAGGAGCGAAAAAGAAATTCGTGTACGCGAAGAACTCTTTCGTAACAACACGACGTCACAAAATCGAGAACAAAACAACGAAAAGCAAAACAAAACAAATATATATATATATAGTGAATTTCAAACTTCATGTTTAGGCTACCTCCAGAAGAAGAGGAAGGAAAAAAGAGAGAGCAAAAAAAAAAAAACAGGTCATTATATAAATACAGCCGCACAAATATCACTTCCCTTCTAGCAGCGTATTCGGGCCCCAGATACACGACGCTGCGACGTTCCCGTACAGAACCTTGATGCCCGTTTTCATGGCCTCCTCGTCCAGTCGGAAGCAGGAACTATGAAGGTTCTCCACGCACTTCTTCGCCTCGTTGCGGGTGCCGATCAGCGCAAAGTTCGCCGGCACGACCTCGCCGTAGAGCGAAAAGTCTTCTGCCGGTGCGCAGGGACGCTCCAGCAGCACCACCTTCTCCTCCCCCCAGCAGCGCACGACTCGCTCTCAACGCGGATGCGAAGGCGACCGGATGGTTCACCGTGCAGGGGACCCCTGGCGTCGCCTCCAGCACCACCTCCGCACCAAACGAATGCGCCACACTCGCAACCACTTCACGTAACATGCGATTCGCCTCCTCCCGCACCTTGTTGTCCGTCGTCCGCAGCGTGCCCTTCATCTCCAGCGATGTGGCGATAACGTTGTAAGCGGTGGTGCTGGTGTGCACCGAGCTGATCGTCAGCACAGGCGCCACCGACGCAGGACAGCACCGCGTCACCATCGTCTGCAGCGACGTCAGTATATGGGAGCTCACAGACACCAGGTCCACCGTGCAGTGCGGCTGCGACGCGTGGCCGCCAGGGCCCGACAGCGTAATCTTGAAGTCGTCCGCACTATGAAATATGGTGCCCGAACGCATCAGCACTGTTCCTGTAGGGGCATCAGGGCTTGGCCACACGTGATTGCCAAAGATCATCTTCACGCCATCCAGCACACCCGCCTCAATCAACTGCTTCGCTCCACTACCAAATTCATCGTTCTCTTCGGCGTGCTGGAAGATGAACCGCACCCCGCCACGCAGCCGGTCCACCTCGCCAAGCAGCAGCATCACAGCCGAGAGCAGCATCGCCGTGTGCGAGTCGTGCCCGCACGCGTGCATCACCCCGGGCTTCGTCGACTTGAACGGCTCGTCCGTCTCCTCGTTCAGCGGCAGCGCGTCGTGGTCCGAACGCAGAGCAATCAGCGGGCCCTCGCCACCACCACCGCGCAGGTCCGCCACAACCGCAGTCGGCAGCAGCCGACGGATCTCCAGCAGCCCAGCAGGGTCCATCGCCCGCAGCTCGCTCTCGATGTAGTCCGCCGTCGGGCCCTCCTCGTACGACAGGTCCGGGTTCGCGTGGATGTGCCGGCGCCACCGCACCGTGTGCTCCTGGAAGATCGCCTCGACCTTCTTGTCCAGCGCTGGGATATCGATGGTGATGGACATGAAGCGTATGTTGTAATCGACTTCTTCTAACTGGTTTCTTTTACACGATGTTTGAGTGCGTATGTGCGGATAAATTGAGAAGGAAAGAGGTGGATGGAGGTCCGATCGAGAGGAATCTATCCGTCAGGTCTATTGTTTGTGGGAGGAGGGACAGGGGAAGTGCAGCGGTGTGTTCTTTTCATGTTTCCCCCTTTTTATTTCACGATTATGGTTTGTTGCTTGTTTTTATTATGATGATTATTATTATTATGATGATGATGATGATTATTATTGGAGAACAGAGAGGTACGACGAACTTCACCAGGTCACCTGACGACAAGACTAATCAAATGATTACGTAATGTTTCTTATCTCTGTATGTGTGTGTGTATGTGTGTGTGTATGTATGAACTCACACCACTGATGTCTAGTCCGTCCTTATCGCTCTAACGATTCTATTGTTGTTCGTTCGTTCGTTAATATTTCAATCGTTAAACTGTTGTTATATATCCTGTATTTCCAACTGCCTTTTCACATGGCAGGCGTAGCACCACGGCACATATATAATAGGAGTAATAATTCGTATGAAAAAAAAAAAAATCAATAGAAACATTAATTTCAGGTGGGTAAAGAGATAAAGACGGGGAAAAGAGTAAATATTAACGGCTCTTTCCCCCCTTTTGACACAACAACCATACCGTAACAAGAGAGGAAAAGCACACAACAGAAAAATAACAAAAAATCACCCCAAAGACACACACACACACATAGGCAACTCCATACCGAAGCAACAACAACAGATAGAAGAACAGCTATTGAGATACAGCTATCGAGATACGGATAGAGAGAAAAAGGAAAAAGAAGAAAATAAGTTTTTACCTCTCAGCCCCCGGGTCCGAATACAGAAGCCACGCAGCAGATCCAATCAGAGGCCGCTGCTGCGGAGGTAGGGGCATCACTCATCATCCATAGGCCTGCAACATCCAGCACAGCAACGAAATGTTCATTCGAAGTAAAACTTTAAAAAAGAAGAGAGAACAAACACTAAATCATGATAATATGTATATATCCGATAGCATAAAGATGTCAGGAACTTTTTAAAAAAATCGCAGTACAACAACAACTGACTAAAGAAGCCAAACGAAAGGAAAAAAATGAAAAGTAAATAAATGAAACACAAACAACATCTTGTTTATTGTCTCGGCACCCTTTTTTTTTTTTTTTTGAATCATCGAATGAGAACTTCGAAAACATTTGCGTAGTGCACCTTGACGCCCACCTTCATCGCCTCTTCATCCAGTTGGAAGCAGCCGCTGTGGCAGGCAGCGGTGCACCCTTCCGCTTCGTTCCACGATCCGATAAAAACAAAATTGCCTGGCACCACCTCCTGGTAGCGCGCAAAGTCCTCGGAGCCACCTAACGGGGCCGGGAGACGGTAAATATGGTCCTCTCCAAGCATCTCCTTCAAGATCTTATGGCTTATGGCAAAGGCCTCTGCGTCATTAAACGCGACTGGCAATTCTCCGTTGATAATCACCTCCCCAGTGGCCCCAAACGCATCACTCATCCCCTTCACCACCTCCACCATCAGTTCCTTCGCCTTCGTGCGCACCACCTTATCAATACACCGCAGCGTGCCGCGCAGCTTCACCGAGGTCGGGATGACGTTGTACGCAGAGGTGCTCGTCTCCGCGCTGCAGATCGTCAGCACAGGCGCCAGCGAGGCAGGCAGCCGGCGCGTCACCATCGTCTGCAGCGACGTCAGCACGTGCCCCGCAACGGCCATCAGGTCCACCGTGCAGTGCGGCTGCGACGCGTGGCCGCCAGGGCCTGTTAGGATGATGTCGTAGCTGTCAGCACTGCTCATAATTGGTCCCTCGCGAATCATTACCGTACCCGTCGGCGTCTCCTTCAACAGGCAAACGTGAATGCCAAAGATCATCTTCACGCCATCCAGCACACCCGCATCGATCAGCTGCTTCGCTCCACCTCCGTACTTCGGATTCTCTTCAGCGTGCTGGAAGATGAACCGCACCCCGCCACGCAGCCGGTCCACCTCGCCAAGCAGCAGCATCACAGCCGAGAGCAGCATCGCCGTGTGCGAGTCGTGCCCGCACGCGTGCATCACCCCGGGCTTCGTCGACTTGAACGGCTCGTCCGTCTCCTCGTTCAGCGGCAGCGCGTCGTGGTCCGAACGCAGAGCAATCAGCGGGCCCTCGCCACCACCACCGCGCAGGTCCGCCACAACCGCAGTCGGCAGCAGCCGACGGATCTCCAGCAGCCCAGCAGGGTCCATCGCCCGCAGCTCGCTCTCGATGTAGTCCGCCGTCGGGCCCTCCTCGTACGACAGGTCCGGGTTCGCGTGGATGTGCCGGCGCCACCGCACCGTGTGCTCCTGGAAGATCGCCTCGACCTTCTTGTCCAGCGCTGGGATATCGATCGGGGGGCATCTCTTGAGTCGTCTTGGTGAATGTCCTGTAGCCTCCCTAGTCGTGTGGCAGTTGACCTTCCTTTTGTTTCCTTCGCTGTGGTATACGTATTTATGTGGTGGGGCGGTGTTGGCGTCTACGAGCCAACGAGAGACGAGGCGGGGAGAAAAAGGAGGCCGTCAAGGGAAGAGAATCGGTGTGGGAGGGTCGAAGGCGAGGGAAGCATAAAACAATCACGCAGGTGATCAAAGAAAGAAGGGGAGGGGGTCGTGCGATTATATTTATGTGTTATGTGTTTTGTTTTGTTTCGCTGATGTGGTGGTGGTGGTGGCGGTGTGGATCTTGGTGCGGGTTGGAGGGTAGCTGCAGCGATGGGAGCTTGGCTGGGTGGGGTGGGAGAGAGGAGGCAGCCAGTCCGAGGGGCGCATGCCTACCAACAGAGAAGGAAGGGGAACAAAAAATAAAGAAAGTAGAGGAAGCGTAGGAAGCACAGAGAGAAATAGAGAATAGAGAGACGGCGTTTCCAGTAGCGAAACAAGGGGAAGGGGGGTGTTAAGCGGATCGGGTAATCAACCAGTCATCATCTCGAAAATAAATAGTTAAAAGAAAAAAAAGGGGGAGGGGGGTAAGGAGGGAAGCACAACAGAGAGAAGTAGATGAACAGAAAAGGGAAGAAAAAGTTGAACCAGCGGGAAAAAAAAAAGATAAATATCGCGGTGTATATCGTCCACCTAACGAAAGATAGAGGAGAACGGAAAGGAAGATGATCTGCTGGCTCGCATCCGGCGAATGCTCATCCAGTCGCGTAACACATCAGCCCATGCGTTTCCGTTTAGTGGCGAGGGCGAGTGTCCGCATAGATTTGCATTATTCGAAGGTGTATCGCACAGCGGGGAAGCCCTCACCTATCCTTGAACCCGTTTCACCCCGCCGCCCGACAGATGAGGTAGGCAGGCGCATGACGGTGAAATCACAGCCTCTGCAAATGTGTGTCCTCTTCCGTTGGGAATCCACACATATCGTTCGAGGTTCAAAAAACAAAAAAAATTGCGTTCAGCTCACGCAGCGGAACGTCGTTCCCCGGGAACAGCGGAGCAGTCAGCTTGTCCATCTCGCTGTCATACGGAGCGAGCCAAGTGCCCGTTGGGGGCCGTGGAGAGCCTCGGCGCCATTGTGAACCGCCAGGCGAGCGCTGGCGGGATGCTCGAACCGTACTTCAAGAAACTGGCGGTGCTGACCGGTCTCCTTGTCCATGGAATAAAGAAGATATTAACCTATCAGAGAGGCAGAAGCGGGGGATAAGGAGCCGGCTGAGGCCTTCGCTAGGCATCCGGGGGGGGGGGGGTCCCGCCTCCACCGCCGCGGCGTGGCGCCGCTTGAGACACAGGTCGCTGCGGTTGAGCATCTCCTTTAGCCGGTGGTTGGCGCTTGAGCTCGTCGCTCGCGACGGTTTCTTTCGTAGAACCAAAGGGGAGACAGAGGGTCAACCTCTTCTCGAATGATCGATAGCTGGATCTCCTTGAGTTCTTTTCCTATTCAACTCGCCAACGGCTTCCAACGCCTCGTACGGGGCCAACCGCTTACGTATAGCGGCACGTAGGATCTCCGATGAGGGCAGCACGGCGGCATTGGGGAACAGCAGTACTGCAGGCAGACATACACCTTAAACCAACACCTTGAGTGTTTCTACCTATGAGTCGACAAGACAGAAGGACGTGTGAGGAAAGCATGTATACATATACATATAGATATATACATATAGATATATATATATATATATATATATATATCAATTTCACTAACACTTGAGCATGTTTCTAAATCCACACTTAATGCCCCCGGAAAGACGTTAATTTATTTAGATATTGACATGCAGAGAACAGCCGATTTATGCTTTTATGTAATAGAGATAGAGAAGAAAAAAATGGTGAGTACTTCTTCCTTCTGCCCACAGAAGATCGTGCGGTGATCCTCGTTCAGTTGGTTACCACAGCTGGCCGAGGAGCGAAAAAGAAATTCGTGTACGCGAAGAACTCTTTCGTAACAACACGACGTCACAAAATCGAGAACAAAAAAACGAAAAGCAAAACAAAACAAATATATATATATATATATATATATAGTGAATTTCAAACTTCATGTTTAGGCTACCTCCAGAAGAAGAGGAAGGAAAAAAGAGAGCGCAAAAAAAAAAAAACAGGTCATTATATAAATACAGCCGCACAAATATCACTTCCCTTCTAGCAGCGTATTCGGGCCCCAGATACACGACGCTGCGACGTTCCCGTACAGAACCTTGATGCCCGTTTTCATGGCCTCCTCGTCCAGTCGGAAGCAGGAACTATGAAGGTTCTCCACGCACTTCTTCGCCTCGTTGCGGGTGCCGATCAGCGCAAAGTTCGCCGGCACGACCTCGCCGTAGAGCGAAAAGTCTTCTGCCGGTGCGCAGGGACGCTCCAGCAGCACCACCTTCTCCTCCCCCAGCAGCGCACGACTCGCTCTCAACGCGGATGCGAAGGCGACCGGATGGTTCACCGTGCAGGGGACCCCTGGCGTCGCCTCCAGCACCACCTCCGCACCAAACGAATGCGCCACACTCGCAACCACTTCACGTAACATGCGATTCGCCTCCTCCCGCACCTTGTTGTCCGTCGTCCGCAGCGTGCCCTTCATCTCCAGCGATGTGGCGATAACGTTGTAAGCGGTGGTGCTGGTGTGCACCGAGCTGATCGTCAGCACAGGCGCCACCGACGCAGGACAGCACCGCGTCACCATCGTCTGCAGCGACGTCAGTATATGGGAGCTCACAGACACCAGGTCCACCGTGCAGTGCGGCTGCGACGCGTGGCCGCCAGGGCCCGACAGCGTAATCGTGAAGTTGTCCGCACTATGAAATATGGTGCCCGAACGCATCAGCACTGTTCCTGTAGGGGCATCAGGGCTTGGCCACACGTGATTGCCAAAGATCATCTTCACGCCATCCAGCACACCCGCCTCAATCAACTGCTTCGCTCCACCACCAAATTCATCGTTCTCTTCAGCGTGCTGGAAGATGAACCGCACCCCGCCACGCAGCCGGTCCACCTCGCCAAGCAGCAGCATCACAGCCGAGAGCAGCATCGCCGTGTGCGAGTCGTGCCCGCACGCGTGCATCACCCCGGGCTTCGTCGACTTGAACGGCTCGTCCGTCTCCTCGTTCAGCGGCAGCGCGTCGTGGTCCGAACGCAGAGCAATCAGCGGGCCCTCGCCACCACCCCCGCGCAGGTCCGCCACAACCGCAGTCGGCAGCAGCCGACGGATCTCCAGCAGCCCAGCAGGGTCCATCGCCCGCAGCTCGCTCTCGATGTAGTCCGCCGTCGGGCCCTCCTCGTACGACAGGTCCGGGTTCGCGTGGATGTGCCGGCGCCACCGCACCGTGTGCTCCTGGAAGATCGCCTCGACCTTCTTGTCCAGCGCTGGGATATCGATCGGTGGCATCTCTTGAGTCGTCTTGGTGAATGTCCTGTAGCCTCCCTAGTCGTGTGGCAGTTGACCTTCCTTTTGTTTCCTTCGCTGTGGTATACGTATTTATGTGGTTGGGCGGTGTTGGCGTCTACGAGCCAACGAGAGACGAGGCGGGGAGAAAAAGGAGGCCGTCAAGGGAAGAGAATCGGTGTGGGAGGGTCGAAGGCGAGGGAAGCATAAAACAATCACGCAGGTGATCAAAGAAAGAAGGGGAGGGGTCCTGCGATTATATTTATGTGTTATGTGTTTTGTTTTGTTTCGCTGATGTGGTGGTGGTGGTGGCGGTGTGGATCTTGGTGCGGGTTGGAGGGTAGCTGCAGCGATGGGAGCTTGGCTGGGTAGGGTGGGAGAGAGGAGGCAGCCAGTCCGAGGGGCGCATGCCTACCAACAGAGAAGGGAGGGGAAACTCGGGCCACTCTTTCACAACAATCAACAGAAAAAGTAATCATCATGGATAAATATGTATGTATATTAAAGAAGAAAATAATAGTAATAAGAGGTGGAGCACACGATTGGATGAGTTTGTCCGTTGAACCTTTTTCTTTTTCCTTTCTTATGCTTATGCTGGCCCTTGTGGTGGACCTTGGCCGGCCGAATCCTTCGGCCCTTTGAAGGGGCGTTCTGATTGGCAGAGGGTTGTTTTTGTTGGTTTTAAGGGTTTTTTTTTTTTTTTGGGGGGGGGGGGGTTAAGAGAAACAAAAAGCAAAACATTTGTTATTTTTGCTTGCGTGTGAAATTGAGATGAAGAGAGAGAGGCTTTGATGGGAATGGAAAATCCCCCTTTTCTTCTACTTTAGTTTCGCTCTCGCATACAAATACGATGGGCCTAGAGGTGCCGGGTAGGCTGCTATCCTCTCTCCATTGTTGATGGTTGTTTTTCGTTATACTCCGTTTGGTGCCGGTGTGTGTTTCTTGACCTCGATGGGGAAACCACAGCTTCACACACATGTCCGCAGTGTGGTGTGGGGGTAGAAACCGATAGGAGCGGGGGGCGGATCACGATGGAGGATCGAAGCCACTCCGCCTATTGTACAACAAGATAAACCTAATCCCTGGGCAATGTGCCGAAGGATCACAAAAAAAAGTAGAGGAAGCGTAGGAAGCACAGAGAGAAAGAGAGAATAGAGAGACGGCGTTTCCAGTAGCGAAACAAGGGGAAGGGGGGTGTTAAGCGGATCGGGTAATCAACCAGTCATCATCTCGAAAATAAATAGTTAAAAGAAAAAAAAGGGGAGGGGGGTAGGGAGGGAAGCACAACAGAGAGAAGTAGATGAAAAGAAAATAGAAAAAAAAAGTTGAACCAGCGAAAAAAAAAAGATAAATATGTAGGTGTAGATGGAGAGAAGGAGAGAGAAATATCATGTAGAGACAAACATATGGAGGAACGCGATCAAAAGGCCTACAACAGCACGAGAGAGAAAAAGAAAAAAAAAAGAAGATGTGTCCCGTTGGTGTTGTGATCACACAAAGATGATCGGATGTCACGTATCGTATAACGTACACCACATCAAGACGTCTCTCTCTCTCTCTCTCCTTGGGGTGGTTGTTCTTGTTGTTATTCCTCCGCGTTCGTTTGTTTGGTTTGTTTGTTTGTTTGTGTGGCGAATCAACGCCAATCCATCACAAAACACGCTTAGAGAAAAAAAAGAAAATATATATTTATATATATATATATATATATATTGAAGTAAACCAGTGAAAAAGTTAAGAAAAAGAAAACCGTTACAACTACAATAAAAAAAATAAAATAAAATAAAATAAAATAAAACACACGAGAGAGAGAGAGAGAGAGAGAGAACCCTCAATGACGAACGAGAGAAAGAGGCGCCACGCACGGCGTATACACTCCTATGATTCGGTGGTACAGCCAGCGTGAAAGGTACCATCCGGTCTCCATCACTGACCATCAAGATGATGGGCGCCGCCTGCCAGGCGTGGAGTGGAAGGAAGAGGCGCTCCTCGCCTCTCATTCGTATCATCCTCTGAACAAAAAGTGCAGTGGTACGCTTCACTCTCCCACAATCCACTCTCAGATGACCATGAACGAAAGACACGCCAAAGAAATATACCAATCTTGTATATGCCACAGCAGAAACCCCAGGTCGTGATGGCCCCTGGATGATGATGATGGTTAGGCCCTCCCTCCCGTCCTCATTGCCACATCTCTTACCAATTACAAACCTCATTCCATTAGCAGGGCGGCAATGTGGGCGTAGTGCACCTTCACCCCCACCTTCATCGCCTCCTCGTCCAGCTTGAAGTGGCCGCTGTGTACTGCCGCAGTACAGCCCTTGGCTTCGTTGTAGCACCCAATAAAAACAAAGTTCCCCGGCACGACTTCTTGATAGCACGCAAAGTCCTCGGAGCCGCCCAACGGTGCTGGGAGGCGGTAAATATGGTCCTCCCCGACCACCTCTGTCACAATCTTCTCGGTGATGGCAAAAGCCACCGGATCATTTATCGCCACCGGAGCATTCCCAACAAACTCAACAACTCCATTCCCACCAAAGGAATGACTGATGCTCTCGACGACTTCGCCGATCATCCGTTTCGCATTATTTCGAACGTCTGTATCAATACACCGCAGCGTGCCGCGCAGCTTCACCGAGGTTGGGATGACGTTGTACGCCGAGGTGCTCGTCTCCGCGCTGCAGATCGTCAGCACAGGCGCCAGCGAGGCAGGCAGCCGGCGCGTCACCATCGTCTGCAGCGCGGTCAACACATGGCCGGCGACGCACATGAGGTCCACCGTGCAGTGCGGCTGCGACGCGTGGCCGCCAGGGCCCGTTAGGATGATGTCGTAGCTGTCCTCGCTGCTCATAATTGGTCCCTCGCGAATCATTACCATACCCGTCGGCGTCTTCTCGTTCGGAAAAATGTGGTTGCCAAAGATCATCTTCACGCCATCCAGCACACCCGCATCAATCAACGGCTTCGCTCCACCACCAAATTCATCGCTTTCTTCAGCGTGCTGGAAGATGAACCGCACCCCGCCACGCAGCCGGTCCACCTCGCCAAGCAGCAGCATCACAGCCGAGAGCAGCATCGCCGTGTGCGAGTCGTGCCCGCACGCGTGCATCACCCCGGGCTTCGTCGACTTGAACGGCTCGTCCGTCTCCTCGTTCAGCGGCAGCGCGTCGTGGTCCGAACGCAGAGCAATCAGCGGGCCCTCGCCACCACCACCGCGCAGGTCCGCCACAACCGCAGTCGGCAGCAGCCGACGGATCTCCAGCAGCCCAGCAGGGTCCATCGCCCGCAGCTCGCTCTCGATGTAGTCCGCCGTCGGGCCCTCCTCGTACGACAGGTCCGGGTTCGCGTGGATGTGCCGGCGCCACCGCACCGTGTGCTCCTGGAAGATCGCCTCGACCTTCTTGTCCAGCGCTGGGATATCGATCGGTGGCATGTTTAATGGTTTCTTTTTTGTAGGTAGTGGGTGGTGACGTAGTGATGAGTTGTGTTTGTGGATAGAGATTGTCGGAATAGATGACGAGGTGGTTGGTATGTATCTGTACGTGCGTGCGGCACACCTCTCTCCGGACAATGAAGGAGGAGAGATGGGGAAGAGATGGGCGATACGAGAGCAGTGAGTTTTTTTTTTTCTTTAAACGATCAATGGGAAGAAGAAATCGAAAGAGAAATAGAGAATAGGGAAATAGTAGTTAACGTTAAGTCTTTGTCGAGAACAAAGAATAATAATAATAATCTTAAAGAAAAGGAAATAGACGGAAGGAATAGATGGGGAAAAATAGTATTAAGTGGATCTTTTTTTCACCCTGATCCGTCCGAAAAATATATATAGAAGAGAAGTATATAGATAGTGGGCAAGGAAGAAGATGACGAGAGAGAGAGAGCAGCAAACAAGTCCTAGTGCGCATGGAAGAGTACCCAGTACCAGATCTGTACATATATGTGTGTGTGTAGGAGAGAGGGCCATCACATGCCCCTACCCTTCTGCTCAGCGGATAGGCCGCAGACGGCGCCTTAGATTTTTTTGTCTGCGGTTGTGGTTTCCGCTTTGAACTAAACGGTTCTGAGCGACGAGTGGTGCAACGCCATCCAGAATGAGAATTTGCCTCCACCTCTCCTCTCCTATGACTTTGCAAAAAAACATACAAACAGAAAAATGCATTGAAGTGGAGTAGCATGTACACACCTTCCCCTTCTCCTCTTTATGCCCCCAAATTAGGACTGCGTCAGATCAGGAGTTCATGGGCGTGGCCGTAGTGCAGCTTGATCCCGATCTTCATGGCCTCCTCGTCCAGCTTGAAGGCCCCGCTGTGCAGCGGAAACACGCAGCCCTTCGCCGGGTTGTAGGCCCCAATCTTAGCGAAGTTGCCGGGAATGATCTGCTCGTACTTCCCAAAATCTTCCCCCCCCGGTGAGGGATGCGGGTAGCGAAAGACATTGGACGGGCCGACCACCATCGCCGCCACACGCTCTGTCACCGCATACGCATCGGGGTGATTCACAGAGCACGGGACCCCAGGGGTAAAGGAAACGTCCACCGCCGCACCAAACGGTACCGCCATGGCCTCCACCACCTCCATCATCCGCCGCTTGGCGCCCTCACGAACCCTGTTGTCGGTCGTTCGCAGCGTCCCACGGAGCTCCACCGACGTCGGCAGGACATTACAGACATGCGTGTTGGTCTGTACGCCCCCAATGGAGAGGACGGGCGCCTGTGCGGCATGGAAACAGCGCGTCACCATCGTCTGCAGCGCGGTCAGTATATGGCCAGTGATAGACACCAGGTCCACCGTGCTGTGCGGCTGAGACGCGTGGCCGCCAGGGCCCGACAGCGTAATCGTGAAGAAGTCCGCGCTGCTCGAGATCGTGCCGCAGCGGATCCCGATTGTTCCTGTGGGCGTCTCCTTCTTGGGCGCCACGTGAATCCCAAAGATCATCTTCACGCCATCCAGCACACCCGCCTCGATCAGCTGCGTTGCCCCGCCCTCGTACTTCGGATTCTCTTCAGCGTGCTGGAAGATGAACCGCACCCCGCCACGCAGCCGGTCCACCTCGCCAAGCAGCAGCATCACAGCCGAGAGCAGCATCGCCGTGTGCGAGTCGTGCCCGCACGCGTGCATCACCCCGGGCTTCGTCGACTTGAACGGCTCGTCCGTCTCCTCGTTCAGCGGCAGCGCGTCGTGGTCCGAACGCAGAGCAATCAGCGGGCCCTCGCCACCACCACCGCGCAGGTCCGCCACAACCGCAGTCGGCAGCAGCCGACGGATCTCCAGCAGCCCAGCAGGGTCCATCGCCCGCAGCTCGCTCTCGATGTAGTCCGCCGTCGGGCCCTCCTCGTACGACAGGTCCGGGTTCGCGTGGATGTGCCGGCGCCACCGCACCGTGTGCTCCTGGAAGATCGCCTCGACCTTCTTGTCCAGCGCTGGGATATCGATCGGGGGCATCTTTTATCAACAACGCAGCAGCGATTTTTTTTTAATGTTTCCCATAGGAGCTTCGAGATACTGTTTTTTTTTTGTTTGTTTGTTTTTTTGTTTGTTTGTGTTTGTGTGTTCGTTTGTTTGGTGGGTTGATTTGTTGGTTTTTTTTAGGAAAGTTTGCGGGGGTCAAAAACAATGCTAATAAAAAACTAATAATAATAACAGAGGGAAAGGCCAAAAAAAAAAGAGGAGAAACGGTTTGAAGTATCATATTTTACGTCAGATGGGAGTGCAGTGTGTAGGGTGTAGGGTATTATTTTTTATTTTTATTTTTAAGCCGTCCCACAAAGAGCTGAACAGAGTGCCCCATATCTATACACACACTCACCATCAGTGGATCAGGGGATACAAATGTAACGACGCCCATAATAATAAACAAAAGGATACGACAGAAGGATTGGCGGAAGCATCCCCCATCAATATATATATATAAATAAATGGATATAGATATAGATATATTGATATATACGGTTGCACCAGAGGCAGGTCACCCATGCCATCCTACACGACTTCCCTCACTCCATTAGCAGAGCTGAGATGTGGGCGTAGTGCACCTTCACCCCCACCTTCATCGCCTCCTCGTCCAGCTTGAAGTAGCTGCTGTGAATCTGGCCCGTACAGCCCTTCGCCTCGTTCCACGTGCCGATGAACACGAAATTGCCCGGCACGACCTCCTGATAGCGCGCAAAGTCCTCGGAGCCCGCAGCCGCTACCGGAATCACAATCACCTTCTTATCTCCGAACATTTTCCTCACCGCGGCATCCGTCACCGCGAAGGCCTCGGGGTGGTTCACGGCGCAGGGCACACCGCAGCTGAACTGGACCTCCGCCTCCGCACCAAAGGCGTGCGCCATACCTTCGATCACCTCCACCATCATCCGCCTCGCGTCCTCGCGCACCTTGTTGTCCGTCGTCCGCAGCGTGCCGCGCAGCTTCACCGAGGTCGGGATGACGTTGTACGCCGAGGTGCTCGTCTCCGCGCTGCAGATCGTCAGCACAGGCGCCAGCGAGGCAGGCAGCCGGCGCGTCACCATCGTCTGCAGCGACGTCAGCACGTGCCCCGCAACGGCCATCAGGTCCACCGTGCAGTGCGGCTGCGACGCGTGGCCGCCAGGGCCCGTTAGGATGATGTCGTAGCTGTCAGCACTGCTCATCACCGTTCCTTTCTTTATTAGTACAGTTCCTGTAGGAGCGTCCTTGCTGGGACCCACATGAATCCCAAAGATCATCTTCACGCCATCCAGCACACCCGCCTCAATCAGGGGCTTCGCTCCACCACCGGCGGAGCCTTTCTCTTCAGCGTGCTGGAAGATGAACCGCACCCCGCCACGCAGCCGGTCCACCTCGCCAAGCAGCAGCATCACAGCCGAGAGCAGCATCGCCGTGTGCGAGTCGTGCCCGCACGCGTGCATCACCCCGGGCTTCGTCGACTTGAACGGCTCGTCCGTCTCCTCGTTCAGCGGCAGCGCGTCGTGGTCCGAACGCAGAGCAATCAGCGGGCCCTCGCCACCACCACCGCGCAGGTCCGCCACAACCGCAGTCGGCAGCAGCCGACGGATCTCCAGCAGCCCAGCAGGGTCCATCGCCCGCAGCTCGCTCTCGATGTAGTCCGCCGTCGGGCCCTCCTCGTACGACAGGTCCGGGTTCGCGTGGATGTGCCGGCGCCACCGCACCGTGTGCTCCTGGAAGATCGCCTCGACCTTCTTGTCCAGCGCTGGGATATCGATCGGGGGCATATTCCTTTAGTTTGTTATTTTGTTGTGTGTATGTTTTTTGTTGTTGTTATTGTTGAGTGTTTAGGCGATAGAGAAGAAGGCGGTAAAGGGCGGGGAAAAGGTGAAGAATAGAACAGTGTTCTAGATGAGGTCTCTGCGGGTGATATTGGGAAGTATAACGTTGTATGGAGAAGCCGCAGCGGGAACAAAAGAAAGAAAGAAGGACAAACAATAGACATAGAGACAAAGAGAGTGAGAAGAAATGTGTGGTACAGCGTGGTTGTGTGTGTGTTGTGGGTGACATGGGTGTAGGACTCCGGTGAGAAGGATCGTTCCCGTCGGTGGTGTTGGCAAAGGGGCGAGCGCAAAGGTCTCCCTTTTCGAAAAGGGACTACGGTTCGTGTTGGTGTTGGAGGGTGGGTGGTGTGGAGAGGAAGGCAAGCGGGCGAGAAGCCCTTTGGCTGTGTTGTTGGTTTTGTTGTTTTTGTTGTTCTTTGTAATGTTCGTCGTGGAATTAACAACTCGTTTGTTGAGAAGAGAAGAGAAGAGATCGAAGGAAAAGGAGGATGAGGTTGTCTTTTCGCTTAGGTATTTTAGTTTATTTCTCTTTATTTTTAGTTTCTATTGTCCTACGTTTCATTTCAGTGGATTCCTTTGCTTGGCCCTTGAATACCTGCTGAGGTATGGTGGTGGAGCAGAGCAGTCCTGAGTTTGGGTGATGGCACGCGGTGCGCACCGTAGCAAAATAAAAAAGAGTTCGCTAGTAGTATGTATGTGCTCGATCGGGTTGTTGCTGGTGTCCAACGGCCCTGGTATCACTATGTGCGGCGCCCCAGCGCCATGTATACGAGGATACGTGTAGGAACAAGGGGAGGAGGAGGGCTGGAGCACCAGAGGAAGGGGGGGGATTTCGTTTCGTTCCATCCTCTTACTC
This sequence comes from Vickermania ingenoplastis, assembly GCA_010157825.1. Lineage (NCBI taxonomy): Eukaryota > Euglenozoa > Kinetoplastea > Trypanosomatida > Trypanosomatidae > Vickermania > Vickermania ingenoplastis. The sequence goes on along the minus strand of VFSE01000230.1, from coordinate 448,984 downwards.
CATACGGCACCTCACAGACCCTCGATGCCGTCTCTTCTTCAACAGAGTGGGGCAACGACCTCGGCAGCCTCGATCACTGCAGACGATAGACGCTGTGAAGAAGTATAAGGCCTCTGGCAGCATTCTTCGTACCATTATATATATATATATATATATATATATATCTTTTTTTTTTTTTTCTTTCTTTTTCTTTCGTATTCGCGTTACTACACTATATATTACTCCCAAAAAAAACTATAAAGCAAAATATATATATACAGATGTCTATCTAGGACATCTAGGACACCCTGTCTATCTATCTAAATATATATATATATATATACAGATGTCTATACCATACCATCACAATAAGTAAACTGTCAATAAGAAGTTGATGCAGGAGATATACATTGCATCATTGTCGGTCATCTTTCTTGTCAACCGCACCGCTAGGACTTGCCATAGGCGAAACCTTTCCTATTGTACTCCTCCCTAACGTTCCGCTGCTTCGTACTTCTTCTTCAGTTGCAAAAGGCTTCCTAGCCCCGCTTCAAGTGAGACAGTCACCCCCCGCCTTCGCCATCGATTCTCATGCAGCACTACTATCACATCATCAGCAGTTGAGCACCGGTTCCGTAGTGCATCTTGATGCCCACCTTCATCGCCTCCTCGTCCAGCTTGAAGTGACTGCTATGCACTGCCGCAGTACAGCCCTTCTTTTCGTTGAAGGTCCCAATGAAGGTGTAGTTACCAGGAATGATCTGCGCGTATCGAGAAAAGTCCTCAGCAGCCCCCACAGCGAACGGCAGAAGACCTACATCGCTCTCGCTCTTCAGGACCGTCTTCGCTACGGCGTGGGCCACAGCGAAGGCCTCGGGGTGGTTCACTGTCACCGGTACACCGCAGCTGAACTGGACCTCCGCCTCCGCACCAAAGGCGTGCGCCATACCTTCGATCACCTCCACCATCATCCGCCTCGCGTCCTCGCGCACCTTGTTGTCCGTCGTCCGCAGCGTGCCGCGCAGCTTCACCGAGGTCGGGATGACGTTGTACGCAGAGGTGCTCGTCTCCGCGCTGCAGATCGTCAGCACAGGCGCCAGCGAGGCAGGCAGCCGGCGCGTCACCATCATCTGCAGCGACGTCAGCACGTGCCCCGCAACGGCCATCAGGTCCACCGTGCAGTGCGGCTGCGACGCGTGGCCGCCAGGGCCTGTTAGGATGATGTCGTAGCTGTCAGCACTGCTCATCATCGGGCCGGACCTCATCACCACCGTTCCTGTAGGCGCATCAGGGCTTGGCCACACATGAATGCCAAAGATCATCTTCACGCCATCCAGCACACCCGCCTCAATCAGCGGCTTCGCTCCACCACCGGCGGAGCCTTTCTCTTCGGCGTGCTGGAAGATGAACCGCACCCCGCCACGCAACCGGTCCACCTCGCCAAGCAGCAGCATCACAGCCGAGAGCAGCATCGCCGTGTGCGAGTCGTGCCCGCACGCGTGCATCACCCCGGGCTTCGTCGACTTGAACGGCTCATCCGTCTCCTCGTTCAGCGGCAGCGCGTCGTGGTCCGAACGCAGAGCAATCAGCGGGCCCTCGCCACCACCCCCGCGCAGGTCCGCCACAACCGCAGTCGGCAGCAGCCGACGGATCTCCAGCAGCCCAGCAGGGTCCATCGCCCGCAGCTCGCTCTCGATGTAGTCCGCCGTCGGGCCCTCCTCGTACGACAGGTCCGGGTTCGCGTGGATGTGCCGGCGCCACCGCACCGTGTGCTCCTGGAAGATCGCCTCGACCTTCTTGTCCAGCGCTGGGATATCGATCGGTGGCATGTTGAGTATTGATAGGCTATCAGTTCGGAAAGACGCAGTAGACACGCGCAAAAGATAAAGCAACTGGGGATATAGTGCGGAGTTGCGACCGGTAAGGGAGGTGAGGAGAGGGAGAGAGGGGTCTAGGTGGGAGCAGGTGGCGGATGGGCGAGCTACAGCACCCATGCCACAGAAGTAAGACACACAAGTGCTGTGGAGTTTTTGTTTTGATTAATTTTTTTTTTATGTATTTAGCAATCGTTGTGCGTACGAGTCTGTAGAGACAGCGAAAAGAGTTATGGAGGCGACGCGGAAGAAATAACTTTTTGGTGTCCTATGATGGGTACACGGAACAGAGAGAGGCAAATCATCATCATAATAATAATAATAATAATATGAATGAAAAAGAAGAAACAAAGGGAAAGGGGAAGCTGCGTTCCTTGCGTGAAAGCGGGCAGCCCAGAGACGGTTACATCCCTTGTATACCATTTCACTTCTGTTCATTTCGTTAAGATTCGTGTTGCAGCACTCCACGCACTGGCCCTGTGCCGCTGCTTCACGCCCCCCTTCACTCCATCAGTAGTGAGGCAATGTTGCCGTAGTGCACCTTGATGCCGGTCTTCATGGCCTCCTCGTCCAGCTTGAACCCGCCGCTGTGCAGGTACCGGGTGCACCCCTTCGCCTCGTTGTAGGACCCAATGAGCGCGTAGTTCCCTGGAATCTGCGCGGCGTAGTACGCGAAATCCTCGGAGGGCGGGAAGACGTGAGGCAAGTGAACGATTCGGTCGTCACCAAACATATGGCGCACAGCCGCTTCCGTGACAGCATACGCGTCGGGGTGGTTCACCGTGCAGGGCACACCGCTCGAGAACTCCAGGTCCGCCGCTGCTCCAAGGGTACTTGCCACGCCGGCCACCACCTCCTTCATCCGGCGCTGGACATCCGCGCGAATCCCATCGTCCTTGGCGCGCAGCGTGCCCTTCATCAGGAGCCTCGTCGGAACAATGTTGAAGGCTGTCGTGTTGGTTTGCGAACTGCAGATCGTCAGCACAGGCGCCAGCGAGGCAGGGAAGCAGCGCGTCACCATCGTCATCAGCGTGGTGACCACTTGCGAGCTCGCGACAACCAGATCCACCGTGTTGTGCGGCTGAGACGCGTGGCCGCCAGGACCCGTGAAGGTGAGGCTAAAGGCATCCGTGCTGTGAAACAGCGTTCCCTTGCGAAGCACCACGGTCCCCGTTGGGTACCCCACGCCAGGCTCCATGTGAATGCCAAAGATCATCTTCACGCCATCCAGCACACCCGCCTCAATCAGCGGCTTCGCTCCACCACCAGAAAAGCAATCCTCTTCAGCGGGCTGGAAGATGAACCGTACCCCGCCACGCAACCGGTCCACCTCGCCAAGCAGCAGCATCACAGCCGAGAGCAGCATCGCCGTGTGCGAGTCGTGCCCGCACGCGTGCATCACCCCGGGCTTCGTCGACTTGAACGGCTCGTCCGTCTCCTCGTTCAGCGGCAGCGCGTCGTGGTCCGAACGCAGAGCAATCAGCGGGCCCTCGCCACCACCACCGCGCAGGTCCGCCACAACCGCAGTCGGCAGCAGCCGACGGATCTCCAGCAGCCCAGCAGGGTCCATCGCCCGCAGCTCGCTCTCGATGTAGTCCGCCGTCGGGCCCTCCTCGTACGACAGGTCCGGGTTCGCGTGAATGTGCCGGCGCCACCGCACCGTGTGCTCCTGGAAGATCGCCTCGACCTTCTTGTCCAGCGCTGGGATATTGATCGGGGGCATCTTTTACCAATAAGGGTCGAGGAATGCAACGGAACGGAGAGGTTTTCTTCTGTGAGATTTGAGTTTGTGGCTGTTGGTGGTGCACTCGTTGGAAGGGAAGGTCTGCTGAAAAGTTCTGAGGCGAAGTTGCACTGGTGTACGCACACGCCAATAGAATGTTGTTCTTTTATTTTATTTTTCTTCTTTTTCTTTTGACGATCAAGAGACGGGGAGCAGAGGAGAAGAACAAGGAAAAAAAAATAGAGGCAGGTGGAAGGACAGGAGGGCGACATGGTTGGAGGTCGTGTGTGCACTATCATCACCCTGCCGGGAAGCAGGAAAGCCGAGCCCGCAGCAGCATGTACGGCAATACCTTCTTTATGCGCCAGAAGAACGCAAAAAAAAAAGAAACAAAAAAGTTTGTGTTGGTGTTTGTTGTAAAGTAAGAGCATTATGAGTTATTTCGTGTTTCTTTTATTACCCATTTCCCATGTGGAGCTCTTTTGGCTATGAATGTGTATAGCAGCCCAGAAAAAGTGGCTCAGAATTATTTAAAAAGGGGGGAGACGCTCGGTGTATAACGTGGAGAGGGGAGGATAGAGAATGGAACGAATAGGTTTAAGTTTGTCAAGGCCTATTATTCAACCACATCTGTTCTGTACACGTCACACCAGACGTAAAATACGAAACGAAAAAAAAAAAGAAAAAAATGATGGGAGGGGGGAGAGAAATGGTGCGGTTGCCGGGGGTTGTTAACCGCCAAGAAAAAATGAAGAAGAAGAAGGAAGGAAGAAAAAAAAAATCGTACAACAACAAAGAGATGCAGGAAGAGCACAAGGATATATAGATATAGATTAATAGATAGATAGAGGGAGGGAGGGAGGGAGATGGAAGTAGACGTAATGGTCTAACCCAAGACCCTCCTTCGTTCCATGTTCCATCCCTCACAAATAAATACGCAAAAGAAACGCGGAACAAGAATACTGGATTATCATCCTCCTCCACCGCCCAAACCTCAACACGCTGAGCCACCTTCCATTAAAAAACAAAAAAAAGAAAATTGCGAGTCATCTCAGTAGCATACGTACTGACCAAAGCTTCCCGGCTACTACTCCAGCAGCAGGACCCACACATTCCCATACAGCACCTTCACCCCCACCTTCATCGCCTCCTCGTCCAGCTTGAAGTGGCTGCTATGCAGCGGCATCACGCATCCCTTCGCCGGGCAGTGCGATCCAATCCGCACAAAATTCCCCGGCACGTGCTGCAAGTACCGGCCAAAGTCTTCCGCCCCCGCAGAGACGTAAGGAATCATGTAGATCTTCTCTGGTTGAAAGAGCGCGCGGCAGGCCCGTACGCTCACCGCCAGCCCTTCTGGATGATTCACCGTGCACGGCGTGCCGTTCATAAAGATTACGCGAACACCGGCGCCAAAGCTCTGCGCAACGCTCTCCACCACGCGCTGAATGCCTTCCTTCGCATCCGCTAGTACCTGTAGTTCCGTCGTCCGCAGCGTGCCCTTCATCTCCAGCGATGTGGCGATAACGTTGTAAGCGGTGGTGCTGGTGTGCACCGAGCTGATCGTCAGCACAGGCGCCACCGACGCAGGACAGCACCGCGTCACCATCGTCTGCAGCGACGTCAGTATATGGGAGCTCACAGACACCAGGTCCACCGTGCTGTGCGGCTGCGACGCGTGGCCGCCAGGTCCCGTCAGCGTAATCGTGAAGTCGTCCGCGCTGCTGCAAATAGTTCCGTGCCGCAGTCCCACCGTTCCAGAAGGAAAATCATTCAGCGGCATCATGTGATTGCCAAAGATCATCTTCACGCCATCCAGCACACCCGCCTCGATCAGCTGCTTCGCACCACCACCAAATTCATCGTTCTCTTCAGCGTGCTGGAAGATGAACCGCACCCCGCCACGCAGCCGGTCCACCTCGCCAAGCAGCAGCATCACAGCCGAGAGCAGCATCGCCGTGTGCGAGTCGTGCCCGCACGCGTGCATCACCCCGGGCTTCGTCGACTTGAACGGCTCGTCCGTCTCCTCGTTCAGCGGCAGCGCGTCGTGGTCCGAACGCAGAGCAATCAGCGGGCCCTCGCCACCACCCCCGCGCAGGTCCGCCACAACCGCAGTCGGCAGCAGCCGACGGATCTCCAGCAGCCCAGCAGGGTCCATCGCCCGCAGCTCGCTCTCGATGTAGTCCGCCGTCGGGCCCTCCTCGTACGACAGGTCCGGGTTCGCGTGGATGTGCCGGCGCCACCGCACCGTGTGCTCCTGGAAGATCGCCTCGACCTTCTTGTCCAGCGCTGGGATATCGATCGGCGGCATCTTTTTATTCTTTGCTTGTTGTTAGCGCTAAGGAAAAGAAAAGGAAGCTGCTGTAGCGACAAGAAATAGTGAGGCGCGGAGGATCGGGTAGAAAGGAGCAGCGTTGTGTCGAGGTCTGTCATAGAGGTGGAGGGGGAGACGGGAGAGGGTGAAGGGAGCGCTCCCACACAGGAATGAGCATTCATTTGATAGGCGTACATATGATGTTTTTTTGGTTGTTGTTGGGTTGATATGATATGAATGAGTGGTGGTGTTAGGAGGGGGTAGTGCTGCATCCCGAGAGCAAGATATGGCGAAGACGGGGAAGGGGCAATGCATAGGAAGGCGAGACTGGCTTTCCATCACCCCCTTCTGGCCAACCCGTCTTCGACATTGAATGTCGTGCCCGTGTGTCGAACGGAGTGGGGGGGTGAAAGGATGGGGAATCAAAAGTTGTATGTGGCTGTATGGGAGGAGATGTCACCGTGGTACACCACAGCATTGCCTTCAAAAGAACGAACGAGAGAAGTACGATTGGGAGGGTGGAGGAGAAGGCCGAGGTGGGAGCTAAAGATAGAGCTCTCTCTCTCTCTCTCTTTCTGTGCCCTTCACGCATCTCTTTCCCCCACCCACCCCCCAGTCCTGTACTGGCGATGAAAGCAAATGTTGTTGTGGTTTGTGTGTGTGTCGTCGTGTGTTTCATGTTGTTGGTGATCACACAGGCGGTTCGGCCCCTACACAAAGCAGTGCTGGGGATCTATCCGGCTCCCCGCCCCCTCTCGCCATCCTTTTCTCGTCCTCTTCCACAATATTTTGTTTGTGTGTTTCTCTGTCAGGCGCTCCCACTGCTGCATGGCGGCACGAGTCGAAGGGAACGTCTCCACGCGAACGCGACGCCCACCATCACAGCCCCCAAGACGGCGGACATCGTGGCGCTGAAGACGAGTACGTCCTTCACGCCCCCAGAGGACGCCGGCGGGTCAACGCATGCGGCGATAAGATCCTGGTTCTCTCGCCAGTCCAGCAGCACGGCAGGCTCAAGACCCCCACTCGGTCCGGAGGAGGCCACACCAAAGTTTTGCGGCTCCAGCAGCGACGGGGAAGGGGCTGGGCCGTACGGCACCGGCGGTGCAGCAGGGCACAGGCCGACCCTCGTCAGGAGCCGCCCCAGCACCCCGCCCTCGGTCTGCGCGGCAGCGGTTCCCTCTGTCACAGGCGATGGCCCGACTCCGGCCGGCACGGTCCAAGGGGGGGCAATGGTCGCCACCACAGCGCCTTCCTGCGTGCCGGCAGCGGGGATCACCGTGGCAGGGCCGCGCAGCCACGTGTTCATACGCCGATGTGCGTTCTCTGAGTGGCCCCCGAAGAAGTGGGAGATATCCTTCTTGTCGTACTGCAGCATGGAGTAGGCGCCGCCGGGGTGATCGTTGATTAAGAACGACATTGGAATGCGGTACAGCATGCCGTGAAGGGTGACTTGTATGTACTCCGGTGACGCACTTAGCGCGCTGCTGTGGCTGCCCGCCCCGTCCTGGCCGTGGTGGCGATGCCGGCGGTGGTGATGGGCGATGGCGGTCGAGTCGTAGAAGCTGCCGACGCTCGCACTGGGGGTCCCGGCAGGAGGCGGGGGGCCCCCCGCCCCGGTAGTGGAGCTCTCCATCGGTAGGTAGTGCAGCGAGGGAGAGGAGAAAGAGGGAGAGGACGACTGCGACGAAGACCGTTGATAGAGACTCGCGTTGACTGTCTTTCAAAAACTCCTAGCCTGCTTGTTATTTGTTGTTGTTGTTGATTATTTTTTTTTTTTGACGAATGCGCTCGTCGGGCCTCCCCAGGTGTCCTTCAGAGATGGCTGTCTCGGTGAACGACTCCGCTGTTGTTGTTGTTTTTCGTAATACGAATCGAATATTCCTACTAGATTCTTGTTGTTCTTTCTGGACGGATATTGAGGGAAGGATCGGCGACCACCAGGGAGGCGGGGGCATTTAATCCGTTTTAAAAAAAAAAATATGGTGAAAAGGAAATGAGAGCAGGTTCAGGTCACAGAGAAAAGAACAAGGAAAAAAAAAAAACAGAAGAAGAAGAAACAAATGCGGCAAGGTGAAATGATAGTAGGCGACAGAGAAAGCGTGATCTCTCTCTCTCTCTCTTTGTCACCGGGCTGTAACTGTCCAGCTCCCCCACTTTCTTTCAACAAAATGGTGAGTAGTTGGGGTACTGATGGTTTTTTGATGTTCGTGTTAAATTTTTTCTTTCCTTTTTCTCTGGAAGGAAGTGGATTATTTTTCTCTTCTTCAAATATTGTATCCCTTCTGTGCATTCTTTTCATCGGATCTACCCCTGCCCCTCCTTCTCCAGGTGCGCCCGGCCGAAGAAGGGGGGCATCGGGGGGGGGAGGAGGGGCCTAACCCTGCCATCTACACGGGAGACGAAATGAATTCATATTCTCATTTCACACTTCTTCTTTCAAAAAAAAAAAAATCAATTGAGAGTAGAGAAATATATATAGGAATAGGGTGGGAGCTTATATATATAGGAATATGATAAATGCTAGTTCCTGTTTGCTGTTGTTTTTTTTTTTTTCATTTTCAAAACATTTTCTCCCTCGGGTCTTTTTCGCCTATTTTTTTTTTTTAATGCTTGATGCATTATGGCCTTCGGATTGGCCACCAGAAGAGTCTGTGAGATGCTGCGCTAGAAGGAGGAGGAGGAGAGAGAGAGTGAGAGTGTGTGTGTGTGTTGGGCGCACTGCACCGCACGGACGCCTCTCCCGGTAGGCCAGTCGCCGACGAGGCGAGAGAGAAACTCCCAGATATATACCGCCGGTCCGATAAAATCATTAGAAAAGTCGAGTGTTGGTGTGTCTATATTGCCCGTCATGGGTGTGTCGCCCGCTGATCATGAAGAAAAAGAACTCCTAGCGGCGGTTGCATCTTTCATGTAGAGGTATGTATTAGGGTTAGGCTTTATTCATAGATAGATAGATTAAACCCTCTCCGCGTGAACCGTAAACCCTCTCCGCGAACCCTCTCCGAGTGCGCCGCGTCACGAGCCCCGGAGAAAACGGGGAGCCCCAACACAGAGAGGAGGAGGGGTGGGAGGTGAGGGGGTCGTTAGTATGTAATACATAAATATAAGCGCTGCTTTCTCCTTTGCCTCAGACTGTATGCCGGTGACCCACTTCGCCCCCGGAACAGATATATGTATAAAAAATGTATAAATAATAATAATAATAATAATAATAATAGAAACGTTTAGATAAACTTCAAACACCATAGCCACAGCACACACACAAGGGAGAGTAGAGGGAAAGCATTTTTCTTCTTCTTTTTTCTTCCGTCACACCCCTTTCCTCTAGCTGTGGGGGCCGATATGATGGCGCTTCTACATCCGAGATAATAAAAAAGAAGCCATAAAACCAAAAAGGGAAAAGAAAACGAAAAAGAAAAAAAAGAGAGTGGCCGGTTCGTTCCTACAGTGGTACGCTGCCTCACTCCTTCTCCGTCTGCTTTTCATTCTTCTCTTCTCTTTCTTGTTGCTCATTTTTTTTTCTTCCGAAAGGCGAAAGCAAACGTTTGTCGTTTGTGGGTGGATGTTTCTCCCTTCTTTCGTTCCTTCATCCATCTCATTTCCCATTCTTTTTACTCCTATTTGTTTGGTTGTTGTTTTTTCCCCCATTCTTGTCGAACGCACATCAGGCGGAAAAGAAGCTCTGTGCGGCGGTGGAACACAAAGAGAAAAAAAAAAAAAAAAAACGAAGGAAGCGGAAAGGAAAAGGAAAAGAAAAAGAAAAGAAGGTGCGTATGAAATACCTGTTTGATCGTTTCATTCTTTGTTTCTTTTTCTTTATGGGTGTGGCCCTCATCGGGCCAAGTACTTACAACAACAAAGGAACAAAAAAAAAATCAATAAATAATCAATAAATAATCCGGAACATATAAATGGATGGGAATCATAATAACAGCCTGATCCAGGGGAAACGCGTTGTTTCCGTTGGAGGAGAGAAGAGAGAGAGAGAGAGTGGGTATGGGGATCTGTCACAGCCATCAACAGGTGAAGTGAGGGAGGCGTGGGCGGTAGTACGTTGTGGCCTCTCTCTCTGTCTCTACTCTACGAGTCGGAGGAGTACGCCACCCATGCGAGACTGGAAGACGGGGGCGAAGACGACGGAAATGATGGCCATGAGCTTGATCAGTATATTGAGCGCTGGGCCGGACGTATCCTTGAGCGGATCGCCGACGGTGTCGCCAATGACGGCAGCGGCGTGCTGAGGGGATCCCTTCCCCTTGTTCTTGTCGTTGAGGCCGCCCTGCTCAATGTATTTCTTGGCGTTATCCCACGCACCGCCGGTGTTGGAGGCGGAGATGGCCATCTGGACCCCGGAGACGATGGCGCCGGGAAGGAGGCCGGCGAGGGTGTACTTTCCAAAGAGGACGCCAACCACGATGGGGGACAGCATAACAAGAGCCGCGGGGTTGATCATCTCGTGGAGGGCCGCCTCGGTGGCGATGGCGACGCAGCTCTGGTAGTCGGGCTCCTTGCGGCCCTCGGACACGTCGGGGTCGCGGAACTGGCGGCGGATCTCGCTGACCATGTCCATGGCCGCCACGCCCACTGACTTCATGGTCATGGCCGAGAACCAGTAGGGCAGCATGGCGCCGAGGAGCAGACCAGGCATCACGTGGGCATCCAGGATGTTCACCACTGGGATCGACACACGGGAGATGTATGCGCCGTAGAGGGCGAGGGCGACGAAGGCGGCGGAGCCGATAGCGAACCCTTTCCCGATGGCGGCAGTGGTGTTGCCGGCCGCATCGAGCGCATCGGTGATCTCGCGGATCTCGGGCCCCATGTGGGACATCTCGGCGATGCCGCCAGCGTTGTCAGAGATGGGGCCGTAGGCGTCGATGGTCAGCGCCACCGACATGGTGGAGAGGATACCGAGGGCCGCCAGAGCGAAGCCGTAGAGGCTGCAGAGGCGGTACGAGACGTAGATGGTGACGCACATGGCTGCAATCGGGGGGACAACGGAGAGATAGCCAAGGGAAAGGCCGTAGATGATGTTTGTAGCCGCCCCGGTCTCGCACGCGTTGGCCACCTCCTGCACGGGGCGGTACGCGTTGGACGTGTAGAATTCGGTGGAGTAGCCAATCACGAGTCCCGCCCAGAGTCCGGTGAGAACGCACAAGACGGCGCCCCAGCGCGTGGCGTTCACGTCATGGACGGTGAACTTCTCGGGGAGGGCGAGGTAGGTGATGATGATGAGAGCGATGGTGGCGAGGACGGTGGAGAGCAGCAGCTGGTGCTTGAGGGTGGGCTCGATGTCGGACGCGCGCTTCACACCCTGGGTGGTAGCGCCAATGTAGGCGACGATAATGCAGACGAGGATACCGGTGGCAGTGATGAGCAGCGGGTACATCATGGCCGTGAAGGACTCGCTGAGCTCTGCAGAGCCGGCCGCGATGACGAGGGCGGCGCACGAGGCCTCACCGAAGCTGCCGAAGAGATCCGATCCCATGCCGGCGATATCGCCAACGTTATCGCCGATGCAGTCCGCGATGACGCCGGGGTTGCGTGGGTCATCCTCAGGAATGTTGTTCTCAATCTTTCCCACGAGATCTGCGCCGACGTCTGCGGCCTTGGTATAAATACCGCCGCCGACACGGCCGAAGCACGCGATGGCGGAGCCGCCCAGACCGAAGGCCGCGACGCACTCGTACAGCTCCATATTCCGCTGCACCCCAAAGTACGCCTCCATCAGCTTCACGGTGCAGAAGAGGGCGAAGAGCCCCATGGAGGTGAGCCCGAAGCCCATTGTGATACCGCCGCGGAAGGCTGTCTGGAAGCCGAGGGAGAAGCCCTCGGACTGGTTCCCCTCCTCACTGCCCGAAGTGGCCATGACGGCCGTGCGGGCGTTGGTGTAGACCGCAATCCGCATCCCGATCCACCCAGACGCGATGGAGGTGACGGAGCCGATGAGAAAGGCGAGGAGGGAGAGACCGGCGATGGACCAGGGGGCATCGGCCGCGGGGTGATCCGGGGTGGAGGTACTCTGCGCCATACCGAGGAGCAAAAAGAGCAGCAGTCCGAAGGTGCACATGAAGACCCCCATGTACTTGTACTCCGAGAAGAGGAAGGCGGTGGCGCCTTCACTGATGCGGTGGTAGATGATGTACACATTGCGCATCACCTCGTCGGTGAGGTAGGAGTTGCGCATCCCATGGTTCTTCCCCTGGGTGATAACGATGTCGGACAGGACGTACCACCAGTACATGGCGAAGGCGAACCCCAAAGCGGCGGACACCACGATGATCATGGAGGTGGAGGTGGTGGAGAGGAGCGGGGCGGAGGTCTTCACGCCGAGCGCAGCGGCATCCTCCACGGAGTTGGTTTCGCTGGAGCCAGCAGAGGCGGTGGTAACGAAGGCGGCGATCGCGCCAAGAGCCGCAACGGAGATCAAAGACTTCATTGGTAGAGTGGGGATGTGTGCGAGGTACGGTGATAAGCCCTTTGGAAGGAATAGATGACTAGAAATGAAAGATAAAAAATATAGATCTATTTATGTATATATTAATATATATATTTTTGAGAAGACGGAGAAGAATTAAATTAACTTTTCCTTTCTTTTCTCTTTTCGCTACTATAAGGAAATCGCTAGCTTCTACGAGTGGGATACTAATAAGGAGCGGGTAGGCTAAAGGTTGTTGGCTGAACCAAAAAGGTTTTGGTAGTAAATACAAGGCGAGGCTTTTTTTTTCTCTCTCTCAGACCCTCTTCTTGTCGCTCACTACGTTATCGCTTTTGGTGGTCTGTCGTGTGGGTGGGTGAACGAAAGGGAGGAGCGTCACCGCACCAAAAGAACAAGAGAGAGAGAGAGAAAGAGAGAGAGAGAGAGAGAAGGATGGTGGGAATAGGGTGAATATTTCAGTTGGAGAGCATCCTGGTATGGCTACTCCGTTGTCTCTGCAGCCCTTTGATGGGGAGAGTGCAAAGGAAAACAAACAAAACGGAGGGCAGGGAGACGGGAGAATGAAGAAGAAATGCGTCGTTCGTTGCGGATGTTGTCGCAGCGCATCTGCCGCGCTGGGATGGAATGGAAGGACTAGAGGAAATACAGAGTGTACCGGATGAACGTCATAAAAATAAATAATAATAATAATAGAATAATATTGATTGGTAGTCATCATAATAAAATTCGAATGAAAAGAGGAGCAAAGCCCCACAAGAATGATGATAAGGCGGCACAGAGACATCACGCAGGCGTATACATGTGTTCTATTACAGAGTGGGGGGGTCGGGTAAGCGTAAAATGTATACGAAACCGGATTTTTATGTGTCTTCTGCTGTGGTAAATGGTACACACAAATGATAAATTGTATCTATTTTCCTTTTTTTGTAGTCCTTCTTTCGATTTTCTTGGAGGAGCAGTGCGTTTCCCATCTCTATCTCTTTTTCCCCGTTGGATATATATATATATATAGAGAGAGAGAGAGAGACATTATATTTTATTTATTTTTTTATTGCATTCATCCTTACGCCTCCTCCTGATGTTCTTGTTGCCATGCCTCTATCATTCTTTGCTGTTGTTATTTTTCTTTTACTCTTGTCTATTGCGTGGAGTCCTGGAAACTGGAAGGGGGGAGGCCTGTGTAGAGGGCTATGCACCGTGTCCTCTCTCCTCCCATGTTGCAGTGGTACTGCTTTCATCGATACTATTTCGTCTCTCCAGAAATAGAATGAGAGAAGGGATAAAGCAACACCACTCCCATATATACTCTAAGAAAATGAAACAACGTACGAGTTGAGTTGTTCATCTCTAGTAATAAATAAAATTCAAGATAGATAGATATAGATATAGATATAGATATAACAATGCATCTCAATAATAATAAAAATTCCTTTGATAATCGCGTATAAGAGCAGAAAATCGAACAGTAGTAAAGAAAAGGATACGTTTTATGTTCGACGAAAATAATAATAATAATAAATAATAATATAATAATAATAAATAATAATAATAATAATAATATTTAAAAAAACTCTACGATCTTGAGACTTACCATAACAATAAAATCTTTTTTTTCTCGTTAGTTCTTTGTCGTGCTCTTTTCACGTCCAATCCCGCGAAGGCGGGCGGAGAGAGGAAGGAGATGGAAAGCATACGGAAAGAAACAGGGATAGGGGCTTCTGGCGCACGGAGCCTCTACAACACCACAGCAAAATATATATAAAGAAAAGAAAACGAGTACTGTCGATATACACACAGCGGAGGAGGAGGGGGGGGCGAGCAACAAACAGGGGGGAGAGTCCGTAGACGACCCGCGCCCCTCTTCATCATAAGCGCACTGGTTCCCACAGGGATTCGCTACCCCAAGCCCAAGTTCTTCTTTAAAAGGCTTTTGAAGGGAAACCATGTGCCTTGCTCTGGCTCTCTCTCTCTGTCGTTCCCTGACCTGCTTCTTCCTCTCCCTCCGGCAGATATGGAGCTCTTTTTTTTTTTTCTACACTTTTTTTTTTCTTTTTTTTTTGCTTCTTTGTGCAATATAGTTCCTGGTGGCCCAGTGGAACGACGAAAAGAAGAAAAAACAGCTGGAAGAGACAAGTATGTATGTCTGCATATATATACACTCGTTGTTCCTGAACTGTATGGCCTTAGGCACTCCACAACGTACTCCTGCAGTAAATAACAGAAAAACAAAAAGGTAAGTGGGCGTGCGTGCATCTGAGCATGCATTTGGGTATGTCTATAAACAAGTTAAGGGTGTATCGGATCCATTGAAGAGATAAATGATTTCTTTTCCTTCTTTCTTTTTTTTTCTCACTCTTTCTTATGTTTTGTTGTGACATTTTTTTTCTACTTTTTTTTATTATTTTTTTATTATTTTTTTGGGTGGTGGGGGGGGCGGGGGATTATGAACTATAGTGATCTTCTTATCTCTGTCTCCTAAATAATTCATCTGAATCTTGGTTTCTCCCTCCTTTTCTTCTCCTGTAAATATATTTATTTATTTATTTACATTTATATTCTTCTTGGGGCTCCTCTCTTCCTTTTGTTCATATATATATATATGCTTCTAGATGAACTCCACCCCTCCCACCTCCTTGGTGTGTGGTGCTAACCGATCCCGATGTGGTGGCGATACGCGTTCTCCTCCACATTCTCTACAATGGACTGCAGCAGCCGTGGGGGGATCAGCGTCCCCTTGAGCTGCACCGCCACCAGATTCGGTCTTGCCTTGCTCAGGCGGTAGATGGCCTGCCCACCGGATTGCGATATCGGGTTGTAACTAAGGTCCAGCGAGGCTAATCGCTCCCCTGCCTCGCCGCAGAGCACCTCCAGCAGCTCCAGTACCTCCGTGTTCTCCAGGTTGTTGCTGCTCAGGTTGAGGTGCTGCAGCCGGTTGCTGTTCTCCTCCATCACGTAGAAGAGCGGCTGCAGGCCTTTGGCGCCCACGTAGTTGATTGAGAGGTCAATCTTCTCCAAGTACTCCCCGCTGCGGGAGGGGAAGGTGCGGAGCAGCACCGAATTGGGCCGCAGGCCAAGCGCCTTGCACGCCTCCACGTACACATCTGCCAGGGACTGGCAGTCGCTCAGCCCGGGAATCACGGGCCGCTTGCGAGCCACACGAGCGACCTCGGCGGCCGTCTTGAGGGCCTCGGAAGTCCGGCGCTGTGCCGGGGTGCCGCGTCGCGGGGAGTTGCCCCCACTGCGCGGCGGCGTTATAGAGCGGAAGAACTCCGCCTTCCCCGGGTCGGCGGCCGCGCCATTACGTCCGCTCACCTGCTGGATCTTCTCCTCCTGCTCTCGAAGTAGGTTGGCGTACGGGCTGGAGAGATTGAGGCTGACCGATGCGCTCCGGCTGCTTCCCGCGGACCCGCACCGACCAGAGGGCGAGCTGTTCTGTCGGCTGCGGTAGTTCGTGTTGCTCTGGTTGGTGTCGTTGAAGGTAGAAACAACCGGGGGCGGGGCAGCGCTCCGGCCCGGGCCCATCCGGGGTCCGTTATCCCGCACATACCGGGTGCGAGACACCGTCGCGGAGATCACGGGGCGGCCGCCGTGCTGGGCGGCAGGGAGGGCAGGCATGCCGTCGTCGGTCGGGGACCCGCCAGCGTTCTCCATTGCCGCCGTCCCGTTGGCCCCCTGCTGCTGTTGCTCTTGCTTGCGGCGGAAGTGGAGCAAGGAGCGAATCTTTGTGGCGTCCATCTTGGGGAGGGATGGGCTCCCGATCGTGTCGGCGCCGCGGTGGAAGCGCTGCGGGGAGCGATTCCCCGGGCTGAGCAGCCCGGTCGTTTCCTTTCTGGAGGGGGCGGCGTAGAGCTGCTCCACCGGGTCAAGAATTGCATTCGCCGTCCCCGCGCTGTACGAGGCGCTCTTCCACTGGTCTGTGTGCTCCGCGCCCGGCTGCTTGTCCGCCGTGTCGGGCTGCGAATGCGGCCGATCGGCCAGCCGATCCGACAGCCGCGACTGCCGCTGGATGGAGTTGTTCTCATTGGTTCGTGTGGCCCACGCCTCCGCCTCGATAGTCCGCTGCTTCTCCTTCTGCTCCAGCGCGGCGAGCTTGCTTTGCAGGCGCTCGATCTCCTTCTCGGCGTTGAGCACCTCATCAGCGGTTTGCGTGGTGGTGCGGCTGGACTCCTGTGGCACGTCCTCCTGCGTGTACATTCGCCCAGAGGGAGAGATCTGTGGACCAGGTCCGCCAGCGGCGGTAGCGGCCGAGCCGTGCTGGCTGCGCTCCGGCGTGCGATACATGCTGTTGCTGCCGGCAAAGGAGCGACGATGGGGCGACACCGGCGGAGAGCCGCGACTCTGGGTCTCGTGTCGGCTGCGGTCGTAGCTCGGCGTGCGCTGGTACGAGGCAGGGCTGGGGTGGTGCTGCGGACCCGATGCCTTCTGCTCGTGGGGTGCGGCGGTTGAATTGCTGTGCTGTGGCGGCGAACGCTCTTTGCTGGCGTGGTGTTGTTGGAGCGGGTTGGTGGCCATCGCATTAGGTGTTCGGTACTTGCTAGGAGAAGGTGGGCCGCTGCGCTGTCCAGGATCGACGGAAGCATTCCGGCTGCTGCTGCCGCTGTTGTTGTGGGCCTGGCTGATCTGTTTCACGGCGGCGGCGGCGTTGGCAGTGTTCTTGGTGTAACTACTGCTGGTGGTGGACAGGTCTGCCACCTTGAGCGGAGCGGCATCCTGTACGGCAGCCGCAGGGTGGCCGACGTCCTGCTTCATAGTGGAGAAGAGCGAGGACGACTCCGGTGTGTTCTGCTGCTGGTGCTGTGCCGTTGCTCCGCCGGTGGTGGTCCGTGGGGCTCCTACTGATTGTGAGTTCCCAGCCCCCCGATTGCCAGGTGGAGGGGCGGGGGAGGCGTTCTTCTTCACCACTGGCTGGGCGTACCGCATCATACCCGTCTTTCGGTACTGCTCCAGCGACACGGTGCCGGGTGAGCTTCCTGTTCTCGCACCTTGCCCGTTGGCTGTGGTGCTGGCGCTGAGGTCTTGTGGTTGAGGTGTGGGAGATTGCGGTGTGGTATTCCCTCGGTGGACAGTGCTGTTGGGGTTGCCCACTCGGTTACCCCCAGCAAGGCTTACACCAGTATACCGCTGCTTCATGGTGGAGGGGCGGCTGCCGTAGAGCCCGGCGGTAGTAGTACCGGTGCGGGTATTGCTCGGCACGGTGTTGCTGTACTTGTCCGCATGGAACGTGGATGGGTCGCTCACAGGGGTTGACCCTGCTGGGGTCTCGGTGAGCCCACCCGTGCTCTCGTCGCTGAGATGTGGCCCGGTCGGCTGCTGCTTCATGTTCATGGAGGCATTTCTAGGTGTCTTCACAATGAGTTCGCCCATGCCTTCGGAATCAGAGCTATTCGAATCAGTGGAGTCGAAGGCCTGGACGGTTTTTTTGGCGGCGCTTTCGATGGATTCCGCCAGCCGGGTGGCAAAGTTTGACTTCACACGCTGCGGCGACGGCACCGTTGGCGGCTGCTTCGCAGGGGCGCTGGTCGCAGCGGCAGCCACCGGCGGCTTTCGCTGCTGCTGGCGTTGCTTCTCCTCCTCCTTCTCCTCGTCCATCTTGGACGACGCGGAGCAGTGGTAGGGATACACCGTCGCTTCGGAGATTTTCCGGCCGCCATCTCCCGCTGGGGAGGTGGCGGACGTGGCAGGAACGGGGGCAACTTCCGTTGTGGCATTGCGCGCCTGCTGTGACGTTGGTGAGGGGCTTCGTACCGCGGCATTGCCGGCCGTCGACGCGCTCAGCAAAAAGTCCTTCCGGGCGGGAGGCGAAGGCCTGGGGTTGCTCTGTGGTGGCGGGTGGCTGGTGGAGGGGAAGGGGGGTCGGCCGGCACTGCTCTGGCTCCGCGACGGAGGAACCTGCGTGGAAGGTGACTTGGCGCGAGTGCGCTGCTCCTGTGTCGCAGGTGCGGGGGGGTGACTTGAACTGACGCTGCTCATGGAGGTGGATAGAGGAGGGGCAGAGCTGTTAGTCTTCGCACCAGACGAGGAGACTGGGGCCTGAGCCGGGCTCGTCTTGAGGCCGGCCTCGGGGCCCGCCTTGGCTGGCGCCTTCCGGACTACGGTGGTGCCGGGAGGGGGGGCCTTGGCGTGGCCAGCGCCGCTAGCCGGCGAGCGGCCGCCGCGGCTGCTGCTCATGGAGTGCTCGGCCATCGCCTCCGTCTCGGCAGTGCTGCTGCTGGCGGCGAGTGAAGGGCTGCCTTTGCGTGGCGCAGGTGATGCTTTCCGGACCGTAGTGGTGGGTACAGGGGGTGATGTGCCGGCTTTGGTGGGATGAGCCCCAGCCGGGGGTGCGGCTTTCGCCTTGGTGGCGGGCTGAGGTGGAGCGAGTTTCTTCGTCGTTGCCGGAGCCGGAGCCGCCTTCCGCTGCGTGGGGGGCGGAGCAGGAGCCTCCTCCTTCTTGGCGGGGGCAGGGCTGGCAGACGGGGCAAATCTCTCCGCTGGCTTCTTCGGCCCCACGGCCTCCGGCGTCGCGGTGGTCTGGGTGGAGGGCGGCGGCTTCACGGGGGACACGACCGGAGTCGATGGCGTCAAGCGGCGTGCTGTGGGCGTCGTGGTCCCGCTCATGAGGGAGCCCTCCAGGGTCCCAAGCCTGGCGGAAGCAAGCTTTGGCGGGGAGGTTGGAGTCTTTGTGGTGGTAGCCGGAGCCTTGGGACCCCCCAGACGAGAGGTAGTGGTGCGCAACCCTCCCATGGGCCCCGTCTCCGCAGCGCTAACGGTGGAAGGCCCAGTCAGCCTGCTGTTGGTGCTGGCTGGAGGCGCCTTGGTCGCCGCAGACGGTGCGACAGCCTTTTTGGTGACAGTAGTGGTCGGTGTTGCCTTGTAATGCGAAACAGTCGATCGTGGAGTCGGTGCAGCGGCGGCTGCTCGCGCCATTGGCTGGTTGTTGTTTTGGTTGTGCGTGCCACAGCTGCTGGGGCCGCGGTCCTCGGCAGGCAGCAACTTGGAACTGCTGCTGGGGGGAGTGTTTACCGATGCCGGTGCCAGTGGGCGAGTGGCTGGCTGGGTCTGGGTCTGGGGCTGGGGCTGGCGCTGCTGTGTCGCCTCTGGGCGAGGGGAAACATTCATGCCCATGGCCTGCGGGGGTGTTTGGGGGGTGAGAGCCGGCTCTTCGGACGTGGCGGCTGCTTCCGCATGGGGCGGTGGCTTCACCTGACGCTGAAGAATGGTAATAGAACGCTGTGTCTGTGCTTCATCCACAGGGGGTTCTACTTTAGCGGCAATGGCGTTGGCGACGACGCAGAGCTTCTGGTTTATCGTTTTCAGCTCCGATATGTCGTACTGCCGCTCGAGGAGCTTACGTCTGGTCTGCATGTGGTCTTGAAACGTTTCATTCTGGTCGAGTAGTGGCACCAATGCCCCAAGCAGAGAGCGATTGACGCGAATAGGCAAGAATGGCATCGTCTGCGCTGCGTAGAGTGTCTCTTCCTTAAGATCTTGTGCAATGGAGAGCACTACCTTGTTGACAGCTTGTTCCTGTTCTTTGATCTCGTCTTTGCGGGTGGCCACCCCAGAGTTGTTTCGCTTCACAATGAGGCGGTTGATGGCAGCCCGGAAAATGGGGTTTTCGGCGAAGGAGAGGTCCTCGAGGTAAATACCTGGGAGAGGCTCTCGATTCAGGAACGGGTAGAGCCGCAGCAGATCCTGCAACTTCTTCTTCTCCGCCGAAAGGAGTAGGGGCTTGTCGGCTGCTGGTTGAAAGGAGGAGGCACTCGTGGCGGCAGCAGGGGTGGCAGGGGTGTAAGGTGCCGACGGAAGCGCAGCGGAGGAGAGGGAGGGCCGCTCTGCACGGCTCCCGGAGGGGCGCGAAGAGAAGGGGTCTCGGGTAGCGGCCGTCGGAAACGGCTGTGTCTCCTTTGCAGTGATACTACTCGGCTTCGAGGGTCCTCCCGCCCTATTGGAGGAGGTGGGGGTAGCATCCTTGCCATCCCGGGAACGGCCAGTGGACAGCCCTCCTCGCAGGAAGCTCTCCTTCGAGTAGTCCGAGGCATTAGAGGCCACCTTGGCCATGGATGCGCTGCGGGAGGCAATGCAGCTTCGATCGTCACCTTCTGGTATCTGTGGCAAATTGAACTCGCTCATTTGCTGCAGAATCAGTCGTTCCACGTACTTCTCCGGGTCCAGACCCTTATCAAACTTACCTCTCCCAAGCTTCTCACCCCGAAACTTCCTGAGGGCAGTGATAAGGTCGTTGGGCCCATCGTCTGTCTTAAGGAGAAAACCAAAGCCTTGGGTCGTTGTTTCATTTTTATCCTTTCCCTCTGCTGCAGTCTTTCGCAGTTGCGACAGTTTCTCGCCCAAACGCATAACCAAGGTATTCTGTAGCACATCAAAGCACACAAGGATAGTGCGTTTAGCGGCAAAGCGCTCTAAAGGGCCGAAGTTATACTTGATATTTTTCAGTTCCTCGTCTACCCCAGCCAAAGTAGTCTGATTGATGCTCATCAATTTCAGGCGCATCTCGTCCTTTACCAGGGAAAACTCTTGATCCAGCTCGCTGGTTCTAGCGATTACACTCTCGCACAAGTCATCTAAAAGGCGAACGATATCCTTGTCATTTGACATTCTAAATCGAGGCGCCTTCAGCTGCTGCTCCTTCACCGTTTGGGCTTTGGATCCTAATACTTTTGTAAGCTTCCCGATACTGAACTCAGGAGTAGTGTAGGAAACGAAGTTATTTCGCAGCAGGCCTAAAAGGCGATCACTGATTTTTGAACCTGTAATGTTCAGGGCTACTTCCGACGTCTTGGGATCCATATTTGCTAACACGCAGAACAGTTCCTTCGATCCCATTCCTTCATCTCCAGAGAAGAGGCTGACCAACCCCCAGAACATGAGGGTCACCATCTTTTTGTGGTAGGAGAAGAATACTTCCTCTACCATTTCGACGAGATGAAGCCACTCTTCTGTTGGGCCCGTAGCGCTGGGTTTCATTCCTAGTTGAGGAACATTGGAATTGGAAGAAAGGCTGTTCAAGGCATCGACTAGCTTTCTCTGCAAGCTATCAGCAAAGTCCCCTACCTTTTCGAAGGCTGCTCGCAAATCTGCTTCAAAAACTGTAAATGCTCTTGTTCCAAACCTTGACCCACTCGGAGCAGTGGAGACCCCCTGCAGCGAGAATCCGGCAGAAACGTACCACAACCAGGATACAGTGGGCCGAAAGTTTTCACTGATCTTTTCGTCGGGCCCACTCCTAAAGTTCTTTATGTTCACCACCATATTCTGAAGAATGTCAACATTGCACCTTTCCCCGGCAACGCCATCGCGTGATTTCAGCAAAGGTAAGACATTCGACACATTCTCGGAGGGTTTGTATTCAAATGCTTCAACAATGCTTTCTATGGTTTTATACAGCACAGCACACTGTCCAGCAGCACCTATGGTTTCGTTTGCCACTCTTTCTGGAGGTGGCGCACCAGCAGAAATATATTGTTTTCCGAGCTCAGTCAAGATTGTGGATTTTTCTTTCCGAATACTTGACATCAAAGTCTCAACATCCTGTTCTGCGACATTGGACTTTGCCCCTGTGCGCAGAAACTCTTTTGCTAAGTTCTCTGTCGCATGGAGCTCTATCAGCTTCTCCAACGGGGAAATCATTTCTCCTAGACCTACTGTTTAATTATAACGGTGAAAAGGGAGGATGAGTAAGTTGATCACATTTCCAGCATATATAAAAATGCACGCAAGCAAGGTAAGATAATCTATTTAAAACGTAACGACTCGAATAAATGCGACTTTTAATATGTTAATTTATCCAGTCGTACCCTGACTATAGTCAAGTGACTGAACAACCACATTGTTAATTCTAAAAGGATCACTATTACTAGGAAAAACTTTAAAGCCTTGAAGGCATGATTAAACAAAAAAGAAATACTTTTGGTCACATTAGGGATGATTAAAATATTTTTCTCTCTAGGGAAGAAACTGCACCACCATAAAAATATTTTAAAAAGTCCCCATTATACTTTCGTAAATTAACATGTGTATGAGAAATAGTGAGATCAGAAAAATGACTCTAAAATAATAATAATAATAATAATAATAATAATAATAATAATATATGGATATTTACTAATCGCTCCTCAAATAATTGAAATTCCATCAGCATTTTATTTATTCTTAAAGAAGCAGCAAACAAAGCCACAGTATCATTGTTCGAAATATCCCATGTTCTTCGGCATCCTCTGCTTATTTTCTAAGCAAAAAAAGGTTTATCAATGAACTATTTCAAAGGTTTGAAATATTTCTATTTTGAAAAGATATAATAATAAATTAGTGGACACTAAAACAAAAAAAAAAATGACCCTCGTTAAACCAATGAAGATGTATTTGATGTTATTGTATTTAAATTATTTATTTATTTATTTATTTATTTGTTACTATTGGAGGTATAGTTGTTTTTGTTTTTGTTGTTGTTGTTGTTTTGTTTGTTTTTTTTATTGTTTTTTTCATCAGTTCATAGTTGGTGTGCCACGGTGGAAATATAAAAGTAATACCTAGCCGCTAGTATTGACCAACTACGAACCCTATTGGTAACTTTATGAAGGTTGAACAACTCATTCTTTGATATTCAAACCTTTTTCTATCTGCACGTACATTTGTCCCACTATAAAAAAAATGCTTTTGTTTTGTTTTTTTGTTGTTGTTTTTTTTTTTTTAGAACCAATCATATCACTCAATATCATGATTCGTTATTAAATATGAGAGAAGTAATATATCTACATGTTTACTGTAAGCCAGCAGCCAAGCGATCTACTAATTTATTTATTTAAAAAAGGATAGTACCTTCTTGACAGACTTGGAATTTTCAGGAACAATTCTGGAACCACGGAATCTACGTTAGCTTTCATTAATAGTTACCAGAAACAGAAAGAATTAAATCATAAATAAAAAAAATAAAAGTTAAGGTAAACATCAGTTCAAGAGAACCGAGAAGGAAAAAGTGAGAGAGAAGCGCAAAGAAAAACACAGTTACCTGTTAACCTAATTAAAAATTAACTGAGAATCTTGATGTAGACATTAAATGATGAGAAAGATGAGTGAAAAGCACCACTGTCACACTAAAGGATAGCAAAACGATACTCAAAATATTGATTCAGAAAAGCTGCTCAAATAACCAAAATGATTTGAACTCTCTCATTGTAATAAATATATTTAAATAGGCAATCTAAAATAGGACGGTTTGCGATTGAGCAGGAAAAAAAAGGTATCCTGCTAGAGCGTCTGAAGCAGCAGGAAACAGCTAAAAATAATTCTAAAAGCAAATGCTACAAATCATCGGAGAAATAAATTTTAAATTAAATAAATGAATAACACATTAATAAACCAGATAAAATATTTTAAACAAAAAAAAAGTGTGAAGACAAGAAACAGAAACATAATTGAAACCACAAGTAGAACAATAAAACTAATACCAATTGAAAGGAACGAAGCCCCTAAGGACCTTTCGAGATGAACTACGACTTTTTAAAAAAAAGTCATAAAATTGCACTTTTACCCTTGCAGCAGCAAGAAAATAATTCTCTTTGGGGCCCCAGTTCCATCTCCCCATCAAACATTGCCCAAAGGAAAAACCATAGATACCTTAGATGCCTTGGATACCTTGGATACCTAAAAACACCCGAAGCCAACATTCGCCCTTCACTTTGTTTGGAAAGGTTTTTCCCCCACCAAAAAAAAATGCCGACGAACCACCTACGATAAGGAAGGGAAACGCACACACCCAACGCCGCCGGCTAACCAAAGCAAAAAGTAGAGGAGGCATGAAACAAGGCCTCTTTTGAAAGACGGCGGGCCGCCGATTCGCCCTTATCCATCGAACCGATTCCAGCACCCCACCATCACGGAAAGCAGAACCATTCCAATATCAGGAGCGCATCCCGGACCCCCACCCCCGCAGCGGCCCCACACCCCACAAAAAAAAACCTGGCCCAACCTTGCCCCCCCAGAAAGAAACAGCCCTATCAAAAAAACACGCGCATAAAAATAATGTCGACGCATAAAAAAAGACGCGCCAAAATTCCCACAACGGGACCCCGCCTGAAAAACTTTTTCCGGTACCGGGGATCGAACCCGGGTCTAGCGGGTGAGAGCCGCTTGTTCTAGCCACTATACCATACCGGATACACCGAAACCAGTAAATGTTCCCGTCAGAAATATCTTTTAAAATTTGTCGTGTAAAAAAACTTTGATCGGAGTTCGTTGTGTATCCGGTATGGTATAGTGGCTAGAACAAGCGGCTCTCACCCGCTAGACCCGGGTTCGATCCCCGGTACCGGAAAAACTTTTTCTGCTATCTTCTAAAGGGGAGAAATGATTTATAAAAAACTGATGAGAGTGGGGTTTGAACCCACGCCCTCGAAAGGATTGGAACCTTAATCCAACGTCTTAGACCACTCGACCATCTCACCACAGTTCCCACAGTGATAGTGAATCACTAGTGAAAGATTCAATTGCGAGTTCGGTTTGGGGAACGGGGTGCTGTAGTGTCTCGGGAACGTTCGTTTTCCCCCATCTATTTCTTGTGTTTTGCCTATTTGTATGGCCATGATGGCTGTTATCACATACTTTCTCTTCCTTTTGTTGTTTGTGATAACCCATAGCCACAATCCCCTCCGCGTAGCTGCAACAATTTTTTTCAAGAGAACTTCCGCCGCCCCGAGGAGGTCGACGCTATGGCAAGGGTCGGCGCACACCTAACCGTCTCGGCGCAAGACGTCTTCCGGGCCATCCGGAAGCAGATGTCGCGTGGCGCGTTCTCAGGGATGACTGGACGCGAGAACTTCCCATGCCCTGACCCTGGAATCGCAGAGCGGAGTCCGACAAGGGATGGTATTGGGACCACTACTGTTCTCCGAGGGATTTCATGGGGCCTTAAAGCCGGTCATGTCTCGCCACCCAAAAGCCCGACTCATCGCCCACCTGGACGACATCATATTGGTAGGCTGGGACGCGGATATCCAAGACGCACTGGACGATCTCCATCCCGACCTCCACAAACTCGGGTACCATGCCCACGCTTCAAAGTGCGCCGCGGTCCAGGGACCAGCGGGCCGCCAGCTTGCAGTAGGGGGGGGCCCATCCCCGTAGCCGAAGGCGTGTTAAAGATCCTAGGGGCTGCTTCAGCGTCAACGACGCCGACACCGAGGGGTCAAAAAAAGAATTTTCCGACTGGCTTGTAAAACGCACCAGGGGGTAGTTGCCCTTATGGGGCGTCTGCACGATCTTCGCCACAAGGTCGCCCAGAGCCGGGCCGAAATGTCGCGGGCGTGCTTCGGCGATGGCGCGGAGCCACCGGAGGGACTCCTCGTGGATTTCCCCCGTGGACTCGAGGATGAGTGGAGTGAAGTGGGCGCCTTTCTGCTGCATGGCAGCCCCGAACGTGGCCATCTTCTCTTGAAACGACGACTCCATCGCACCTGTTCCGAGGCCACCTGCTCTCTCCCCTGGGTACGTTTCCCGGGCATCCGTCCCAAATGTGCGCCTCGGGGTCGACCCCAGCACATCTATCCTCGTGCCGTTTTTGGCCGTTTCTTGGGGCAGTATCCGTAGGAGTCAAGTCCGGAAACGACAATTACCTCAATAATTGTTCTGTGGTCTAGATTCACCCGAAGAACACCTTCCCCCATCCTACTTCTTCGGCCCCCGAGGCATCGGGAAAGTGGTCATCCTGGCTGAAGATATATTCCGGCCAGCTCTGGGGATAGACTATATATTTGCCTGTCCTGGGGAAAAAGCCTTCGAGTGGATCCTGTGCGTCCCGGTTCGTTGGTGTGCGTGCCCTTATCGCTCCTTGTTCCGTTGTTTGTTGCTTTTCTCATGGTGAAGGATTTCTTTGTAGCACTAATTGATTTCAGATTCTTTTTATGTCGTTGTTGTTTGTTGTGTTCTGTTGTGGTTTGTCCCTGTTTTTTTGCGGTGAGATCATAGATTCTGGTTGTTTTTTTGCTTCATTGCTGTTTCTAGTGGTTCATTACTGGTTCTGGAGGATTCTGTTACATGTCAGTTGATGCAGATTCACTTGGGGGAAGAGGGATTAAAACCATCCCAAAAGAAGTGAATAGTGGGTGCCGTGGGTGTGCCTTGGTTTAGGTGGACTAATAAAAAGAATTTTAACAGCCTTGTTATTGAAATTTGGCGCTCCGCTGGAGATGGGGCTGGGCGGGCGAACTGGACATGCGAGAGCGGAAAGCCCTCAGACCGTTCGCGTAGTGAGCTAGGTGCCCATCATGAAAGGAAAGCGGGGGGCTACGTGCATCTAGTACTCCTTCTCGCCCTCAACATCACCAGTCTCGGCGCCAACCACCTCGCAATCTCGAGGGCGGCTAGATCCTCCCGGGCCTCGGGAACTCGCCGGATTTGGGTGGTGCTTATCTGGAACGGTGGGAAGAAACACAGCCCAATTATTTCGATTGGCGAGCCGCGTGGTCCGTCTTCACAGGGCGGGCTCCTGAACTTTATCAGTTAGCTTTATTAGTATCGGGCTTCCGAAGTTTTTTTTGGAATTGTCCCTTTCTTTGTGCTGGAGAGACCGAAGTGGTGACCTAGCGGCATGTTGGAGTCACGAAGAGGTGGTAGGAAAGTTGTGAGGTAAAATTCGGGATTTAACTCAGGGTACTTACTGCGTGATCTTTCTATATCCCCGCGAATGCGATTTTTTTCACGCAGGCAAAGGCGGTGGCCATCGTGTTGGTCTTTCCCCTGTCCTTCTTCCTGGGTCCACGGGGCTGCTTGAGGGGACCGTTGCGAAGCGGGCTCTGCGAGGTGAGTCCTTCGAGTCATCGTCGTGAACACGATGCTTCTGGTTGTGTTTCTACAATCCCCGCCGGCCGCCCATTGCGCGATCTCCCCTTGGGGGTGGGGGTAGGGTGCCCAATGCAAAGGCAGTAAATTTCTGTCTGAAGTTGATAAACATTGGTTAGGGTTCGAACTTTTAAAGCATATTCACCACATAACACAAAAATGCAGATTCCAGAAATATTAGCAGCAATATAGTTGCCCCAGTAACGTGTGGGTTACTAGTAAATTTTTTTTTTTTTTGGAAGCCTCAAGGTCATCACAGGGTTAGCCCACACACTCTTCGAAAAAAACATTTTTATTTACTTATCTAGGCACCAATAGAAAAGATTACTGTTTCTATCAGTAAAGAATGATAAGCTCTATATCTCTACTATTCCTCTTGCTAATAATTATATTGTCTTTTTTGTTTATGTATTTGACGGAAATATAATTCAAATTAATAATTACTTTTTGTACGGTAATCTCAGATACAAAAATGATCGAGCGTTCTAATATTATTATTATACGCCGGATCACCCTTTAATTATTTTATTTATTCTTTTGCTTCCCATCTGAGAGTAATTTGAAGTTTTTTTATATTAAAAATAATAATAGTGAGGTTTTAGTCACTATCAGAGCTGTAGCAAACCATGAAGAATATATTCGATTATGCTCAAAAATATTAGAAGATTCAGATGCACATCGAATCTACTACAAATCCTTTTCTGACAGAATAAATTCTAAATCTCATGGGATGTAACACAAGCCTGCATTAGCTAGAAGTAAAGTGCCCATTATTTGGGGTAATTCTTCTTTCCCTTTAAAATAACAAATAAATATTACACACAAAATGAAAATTTATCTGAAAAAGAAAAGTTTTCTTTTATAATAATAATACAGACCAGGAAAACATCCACAAAGATAAAGAGCAAAATATTTATCTATTTATATTATATTTATTTATTTTCCGTCACTTGCACTGCTTTTTGAGTGTTTTCCATGTGATCGTCACGTCCGTAGTGCGGAAGATTTTTCATTTAAAATCTTAAATCATAATTTTAAAGATCTCCTGAAACAGATTAGTTTTTCTTTCCCTCTTCTTCTGGTGCTACGGATATACAGAATTTGAGCGAAATTTAAACCAAAACTAAAAATATCAATGGGACAAATAAATTTAAAAAATATAGTCCAAGAATGAAAATAATTCTACCACTTCGTCCTTTCTAATAAAATATTGTTGTCTTCATTTTTTACTTCTGACTTCTTACAGAAAGCTTAAACTTATTCATTTGTCATCATAAATAGCAGGGTGCGGGAATCATTTAAATGTAGATAGTACTTTAAAATATAGTTCTATATATTTGAAGGCAATTTTATAAATATTCTTTTAAAACTATCATCCCTTTGTCTTTTAGCAGATTCTTTTCTCTTTTTTTTCTTTTTTTTCTGTTTAAGCATTACGGAAGAAAATGATGTTGTGTTGTTGGATAGAGATTTGAATTTTCGCACTTGCTCTAGCAAAGGCTTAAACGCAAGTGGTTATATCACCGTTCTTAGGATTCTTTAATTAATATTTAATTAAATAATCAATAAAGAACAACGAAATGACCAAACAAAAACGCCAACAACAGCTGAAGAGAAAAGAACAAAAATGTTCAAATTATTTAAATAGTTTTTTACGGGAGAATTTGTTCCCCAGCTCTTTTTTCCTTAACCCCGAAAATCTATGCTCTCGGTAATAGTTGGTGCGTTGTTGAGTTACCAGTAATCCACAAAAATAAATAGATAAACAATTAAAATTAAAGGAATAAAGAAGATATAGCAACAATGATCCTACCGAAGATTGAACTTCCGAAAAACAGGCCACAAAAACAAACAAAACATCAACAAGAATATTAAACACACTAACAAGAGGATAGATTTTTCTTTATAATATAATATAATTTCATTTTTGTTTAGACTCTGAATAGACAAATTGGGAAATGAGGATCCCGAGGGTCTTAAAATTTATGGAGAGTGTTCCTGTAGTAGTACTATCGTTCGAAGCAAAGAGCTAGATTTTTTTTTTTGTTTTGAACCATACTTCTCTTGGAAGGAGAACCTCAAACAAAAAGATCGATAAAAATTATCTCTTTAGGACATTCCCTTCTCCATTGTAGGAGCCCCGATCTAGATAGTTTTAAACATACTAACCAAGGAAGTGAAAACACTTAAGTTCCTGGAAGAAGGGCATTTTCGATACCAACTACTTTAACCCTGATACCTTCTCTCCCCATGTAGTAATTAATAGATTAATAAGGTATAAGGAACAAAAAAAAAATCAATAATTATTGTATAGAGAATGTATGAATCAGTTGATTTTGGCTTTCGTTCAATCTTCTTTTTTTCTTTTTCTCTCTGTATAATGATTTTTTATCAAGACTCGTTACTTCCAGAGTTGAGATGTTTACTTTGATTGGGCTTGGACTTGGAGATGAATCTGATATCACTCTCAAAGGGCTAGAAGCGGTGAAAAACGCGGACATAGTGTACCTGGAAGCTTACACATCTTACTTAATCAATAGCAATTCTGAGGAACTAGGGAAAAAATACGGGAAGCAAGTTATTGTTGCTGATCGAGAGATGGTCGAAAGTGGAGAAGTATTGAATGAAGCAGGAGAAAAGAATGTTGCCCTCCTTGTTGTCGGGGACGTATTTGGTGCAACTACACATTCGGATCTTATTGTTCGGTGCCATGAGATGAACATTGAAACAAAAGTGATTCACAATGCATCGATTATGAATGCAGTAGGTTGCTGTGGGTTGCAGCTATACCGTTTTGGTCAAACAATTTCCCTGTGTTTTTGGACAGAGACATGGCGCCCTTCTTCATGGTATCAGAGATTGAAGAGTAACCGCGAGGCTGGTTTACATACTCTTGTTCTCCTTGACATCAAGGTAAAGGAAATATCCGACGAAAATCTCGCTCGCGGGAGAAGAATTTTTGAGCCTCCACGTTACATGACTATCAACCAAGGCATCGAACAAATTCTATCCATCGAAAAAGAATTGAAGCTGAATGCCGTTGCAGAAGACGGGAGCACAATGGCTGTTGGAGTAGCAAGAGTTGGTTCACGCGATCAAAAAATAGTTTTTGGGACCATGCAAGAGCTATTATCGGAAAATTTCGGTGAACCGCTACATTCCCTTGTCATTGCTGGAGATATCCATGAATGCGAAAAAGATCATGTATCTCTTTACGCAAGATGTAAGGAGTAAGTTGGGGTGCTACTCTCAGAATATGGTTTTAATAACAGGGGTCCAGAACAGCTGAACGCCACAGAAGGATACATTAGTCGGTTAAAGAGAACTGAGAGAGTGTTCTAAACGCAAACAAGGTAACAGTTGTAATTGACTTAAATAAAATTCTAAAAGATTGTAAGAACGATTGGAGTGGGTCAGGTAAAAAAAAAAAGTAAGGTGACGTGATGAATCCACGAATCTTTTCTTGGTCTCGTGAGTATATGAACTGAATGAACTCTTGATTGCTTCCTTTTTTCGTTTGGTGAAGAGTTTCAAGGCTGGTTTTCTGTAGGACTCCAGAAACACTAGTTTCAACGGTCAGAAAAAAGGCAGAGAGAGTTGTCTAAGCCCCTGACGCTACCATTAGTTCAGCAAACATGAGTCGAAACGGGGAACTTTGCTTGAAGAAAATTATTTTTTCGTATTCCCCTTCCATGGGAAGTCCAGGAGTTCGACAATTTTTCGCGTTGTACCTCCCAGCATTTCACGAAAAATATCCGCAGGTTCAGATAGACATTCGAAGTAGGTTCTGGCCAGAGAGCTATATTACGGGATTGTACAGGGATGGAAGCGAGAAATCGTACTGCGTGAAGTATCTTAGCCCCATGGGTATTAATATTCGAGCCCATCGCCTTGTAAATGAAGCGAATGATTCCAATTTGCCGTTTTCTGCGTCTCATTTGAATTTCCAGAGGCGGAGTGTGCAAGGAACTTGGAACCCTTGGCTGTGGACTTATGAAAGCTCGCGGTGCCGTTCCAGCAAAGTTCCTCATTGGGATCGAAAACTAAGCGAGAACGAATGGAAATATTATGTTGATCGATACACCGCCGAGATGAAGACGGAGGAGGAGTCCATTAATGAGAGGGTTCAACGATTCACTGAAATCCCCGATGAAAGCACCGCAGAAGTCCAGAAGAGGTGGAAAGACTATGTTGTTCCTTCTATGCAATCGGATATCGAACATAACTTGCAGCATTGGAAGGACGAGCATGCGAAAGGGGCTCCATCACCACGGCAACCTACACTCGAGGAGTACATGCTCTTTTCGGTTCCGGATCATACTAGCTTAGGCCAAGATGCTGTCGATATGCTGCGACGCAGAGAAGCACAGGATGTGGAGAATTGGTGGAAACAGCGTGGGGAGCAGCTTGTACCACCATAAGAATCACAATTACAAAACAACGGATGGTTCTATCGGGGCTCTAAGAGAAACGTTTTTCGCTCCTCGAAACTGTGATACAAGGAAGCGTCTGAAACCATGTACTTGCCTTTCCTTCTTCTTTATTTTCTCATCGTTTTAAAGATTACTTGATTAGAAAGCATCTTCTAATTTTCGTATTCTTCTCAACACTTTTTTTTTTCTTCCTGTTTTCCTTACTTTCTGCGTTATTAACTATAAAAGTTTTTTATTTTTATTCCACTCCCATTTCTCTTTGCTACTCTAGCACCAGCATATAGTGCTAGGTATCTTGAGATACCCCCACTTTTTTTTTCGTTTTCCGTCTTTTTTTTTTTTAAATATTCGATACACAATATCTTGATATCCTGATATTTTGCTTTACTCTACTTTTTAGCTCTTATTATTCGCTTGACATAGCTCCCGCTCACAAGCTGTTGAACGCACACCATAGTACATCTCTTTTATTGCTCCCTTTATTGTGCTTCAGTCAGCTTGATGAACCAGGAACAAAGTGTTTGGGCTCAGTACCCGCCTAGGACTGGGGGACCAGGAATGCAAGTACCTGCCACTCAATTTGTACACATGCTAAATGGAAATGAACAGCTAGGGGGTGGACAGCCAGCAGTAATGCTCGCTCAGGATTCTGCTGGGGGGTGGATGACGCCGGGGCTGAAGGGCGTTTCTCCTAAGCCCGCTCGGGAATATCTCATGGGAAATCCGCATGAGGGCTTCATGGCTGCGCCCCCCCCAGCATCTGAAGGGAATGAGGGGAACCTGAGTCGGAACAATAACAACATCGTTTATGTGAGTACTCCCGGTGCCCCGAACCCCGTGCAACAGAAACCCATTACCGAAGTTCCACTAACGTACGACTCTTTCGATACCATGGTAGGAAAGGACGGGATCACATACCTTGTACCAATGACCAACCAGCCTGCACCCCACGGGAACATCCCTGGGACTCCGGTACCTCTTGTTTTTGTTGTTCAAAACTCTGCGGAGAACACGAATTATTCCCCCAACCCTTCCGCTCTAGTTCCCCTTGAAGGAGCCTACAATGGAGGGGGTATGTATTTTGCTGCCGGTGGGACTAGTGGCATTCCAGTGACCCACAAGGGACATGGGTATCCTCACGGGGGTAGCTCCGTAGAATCGAGTGGGTCGTTCAGTCAGTTCCCGAATGGAGTGCGCCTTACACCTTCTTCGCACCAGGACTTCCCTGTCAGCAGCTCTCCTTCCAGTATGGGAGGGTCTGTGAGGGTGCCTCGCCAAAAAGATCCGAAAACGTTCAACAACCGGGCCGCCACATACATCCGTCCTCCCCCTGCCGCGAGCACGTATTCCGGCCCTCAGGCCTGGGTGAACCGTGGTGGAAAATGGGAGTCTCTAGATCTCAGCGTCTAGACAGTAATCGTTGCCAAAAGCTCATATCCCCATATCCCCTGACCCTAACACCAGCACGATGGAGGGATACCGTGGGATCCAGCGAATTGGACTCTTTCAATTATCATCTAGTTTCCCACCTATGATTTATTTTCCTCCTGTTCGAAAGCGTGCACCTCTTTCGACGAGACAGTAAAATCTTTCCTGCAGTTTGTCAAGTTAATATCGAGAAAATCAAGAGCTCCGTATATAAAACAGACGGTTTTACTCTTTACTTTCTCCCTTTTATCAGAGTCAATCAAAAACCAAAAAAAACACACACACAAAAAAACAAAACAAAACAAAACAAAGAAAAGACAAAGAAAAACACACACATACAAAAACACCGAAAAATTACATTAGTCAAAGAAACATAAATCAGCAAAAGAACACATAGGTTCTCTCGGTCTTTGCATACATCTGCGCTATCCACTGGATTACTTCATACCCATTCTTGCAGCACATAAAGTGCACTATCCTAACATACAACAATGCTTTCAACAGAATCAAACGCCCTGCGGGTATTACTTTGAGCGATGTACCCCGAGACTCAGTTTCGACACAATGTTGCTCTTTATGATGGCATACTGTTGTAGTTACGCTAGTACGTACTTGTGCTCCTCCTGCCTGTGTGTCTAGGAAGGGTGACAAGTGGGTAAAGAAAACACCGAAGGGCGATAACGAAGAAAATATTGTTATACACATCTCTTCCGTGTTTCTTCCCACGATTTTTGGATTCCCCCTCCTTAAAAAAAAATATTTCGTGTTTCGGAAGGGGGACAACATACTTTGGAAAAGTATCGGAAATCCAAATTTGAACAATCCAGTCGGTTAAATTTCTCTTTTTTTGGTTACCCTTTTTTCTTACTGCGGTCACGAACATTCATTTTTTCTTTTCTTTTACTCGCCCCTACTCCCGAAACAGAATTAGTACCCCTTGTGCAACCTTTCCAGGCCGGGCCTCTTCCAAGCCGTGCGCTCTTCCTAGCATCATCCAGTTAAACTACAAAAGAGAGAGAAAAAGTAAAATGAATATCAGATACATCACAACAACACTGGGTGATGACTCCCAACAGGAACCGAGAGGAGAGCCTTATTCTTCTTATCCAGCATAGTAAGGAGAATTAAGAAGGGCCGTTACCTCCGAGCAGGCACATGGAATCATACAGCCCTTGGGAAATGGTTCTCTGTCATCTTTATACCAGGTGCAGTTTACGTTAGTTTTCTTTTTCTTTTATAGTAGTTGGTTATCAAGCTCTATTCCCCCCCCCCTCTTGTCAGTTCCTTGAACAATTGGCGCCTTTATTTCTTACTTTTTTCTACGTATGCTTTGGTTTCCTTTCCCATATTTATCCAAGAGATCAATTATTTTATTTAAATAAAATGTTTTATTGATACTCGAAAAGTGTTACCAGGGAAGACATGGACGACTGACTAATCACAAACAACAGCAACAAAAAAATTATTTACTTTTTTTAAAGAGACCCAAAGGAAAAAGGGTTAGACCTGCACAGAAGATACACTGGACATAGCAGTGCAGCGAGGCAAAAGAAGAAAGAAGAGATGCTGCCTCTTTTATTTTTCTCGTCCTTTACGGGTTCTCAAGCTTCTGTCCTGAAGGGGAAGTAGATTATAATACACGAATAGTTATATAAACTTGATTTTTTTTTTTGTTATAGCACAGAGAACACCTGACCTTGACGTAGAAAACAAGGTCAGGAAGAGACCCCCCCCCCCCCCACACACACAGACACACACAAAGCTTGTGAACGCTTCGCGAAATAAAATGCCAAATTTTCTCCCTTGAAAAAAAGATAAAAACAAAAAAAGGGAAATGAAGCCGTATTATATAAAATTCATTTTTTTTTTTCGCTTTATACCAATCCCTTTCTTGTTCTCTGTAGCTTCTAATTTTTCTTTGCCGTCATCCCGTTCATGTTTCCAGTCCTTTCCATTATATGACACCTTTTTTTTTCGTATTTTCTCTCTTGAGATACCGAAAGTAATTCCTTTCCTGTTTGCATTACTCGAAAAGGTTTTGACGGGAATCATCAAGACGCTAAAGAAATCAGATAGCCGTGTGAAAAGAAAGGTAAGCTATGACTCCCTTTCGAGTTCCTCTGGTCTTTTTTTCCTTCTCATTTGAGATAGAAAAAGATCGCCTCCTTGTGTGTGTCTTGGCCATGAGTTTTATCTGAGAAATTATTGTTTCTATCTCGATCATTCAGCCATTTTCCGTTTATGGCGCCCCCTCCACCGAATTCCTCATATATTATATTAAATAGGCAATTCCGTCGAATTGTTGCAGCACCATCGGAGTATCTTTGACCCACTTGTATGCCTCCCACAAACATCCCACAAAGACATCGAACCGTGTTTTTTCTTCTTGTTTTTGCCGTTTCAGGCTTGTGATGATGTGGATTTACTTTCCGAACCTACTTCTTTTTTTTTGCCTTTCCTGTCAGTAATTGTTGCTCGCCTTTTGAAGAATACAGCAACTGGGCTTATTATTTTTTTTCTTTCTGAAGGCGAGGAGAGGGTGTCCGTCTTGGAAAGCACAAATGCCCTACACCCCTCCTTCCTCTATACCTATATCAATGATAAGCAATAAAAATGAGGGAAGAAGCCACCCAGAATCAACGAAAAAGTCAAATCTTAAAGGGGCACAAGAAACACTATCAGAAATCTTCTCTTGCTAGACAGCTCCCATCTTCTTTTTGAACTTCTTTTCTTCTTTGGGATTCTATTCGCTCTGGCTTAAATTGGTCTTCTTAACCCTCATGGTACACACAAAAAGGGTGAAGATTGTACAATGAGAGGTACAACAGAACCGTGGGTCTCAAAAAATCCTTTTCTCACCTTCGTACACACACAAAATGGAATGGAAAGAGTACCTAACACTGTTTCAGGAAGATATATATGTACGCCTTATCACGTGTACTATTTCCTATACGGAAAGCCTTTTTTTTTGACCATTTATCTCTCTCTGTATTGAAATACAGCAGCGCACATCTCTAGATGAACAGGACCATCCGATGAGCTGCTTTTCTAAAATTTGAGTTTAATAAATCCAATAGATATATGATGCATGTTGACAATATTCATTGTGGCATGTTTAATAATAAAGCCAATATATCCTTGTTACTTGTTATATATTTCTGTTTTAGAACGATCACTCTAAAGAACATTGCATGCGAACTTCCTTTTCTCTTTGTTTGTTTTTTCAGAAAAGTTTACGTGAGAGAATAATCAACCAGATGCCGCATTTCGCTACGTACACCGTTCACTGTTTTTATTATCCATCCCTAAAAATAAAAAATAAAACAAAATAATACTGGACACGAGGGAGTGGCTCTCCTCTGGTGATAGGAGTGCATCAACGCCTGCTGTTCTCAAAGTGGACTTTTTCCAGCACTGAAAAGTCTTCGCCTTTCCTTAACCCTTCTCTATCGTTGTCTCGTTTTTTTTTTTTTTTGTGCCTCCATATCCTCTGGTTTGGGTATTCTAGTTTCTCCGTCTTTCTCTCTGACTTTTTCGAGGAGACACACATTCTCTATCCACTTGTTTTTTTAAACAAGTGGGGGAATTCAGAAGTTTTTTTTGTGGTTAAAGGTTTCTCCATTTCAATATATACCTTTTTTTTTCCTCTTCTTTTTAAAGCTATTTGTTTCATGATATTCTTTGTATAAGTATAGGACACTTTTTTTTTGGAAAACTAGTAACTCATTTAGTATACCGATATACATCGGCCACTCTCATTTAGTAGCATCACAGCTCACTTGTACTCTGGGGCATTCATTTTCTGCAAGCACCTCGCGCACGCGTTTGGTCGTGAGGGCCCTAAAAAAGGTTTCTAACAAGAGAGAAAGAAAAAGCAAGGGTAACAACAAGCTGTGAGGGTGAGAAAACCTTTGACTTATCCCTGTTGAACAGAAGCCCAGTACATTCCTTCCAGTGACAACGAGGGACAATTACACCCACAACCAAGACAAAGAGGTTAGAAAAAAACAGCACCCACTGACGAGCGAAGACACCTATACGCCCAAGGGTAACAGGTGCTCTCAAGGGCATTTTTATCCCCCCCCACCCACACACCTCTTTTTTTTGTGTTTGATTGCGTCGACAGGGAAATAAATAAATAAACAAGCTGCCAGGTGAGGTGCCCTCAGTGGAGGCGGCTAGCTAAGACCCTCTGGGGCCGGTGAAGGAAAGAACATCTTCTGTACAAACACAGCACCATGGACGCGTTGCGTGTCGACTCTAGCAAAAGCCGTGGGGCGGTTGTAATTCGTAGGCGACCTCAGCTACCCGGATCGCCACACGGGCAGCACCCGCTAGAGTCCGTTGGGACCTCCGGGACCTCCTCCCTCACTCCTAGGGGGCACCTACCCAGCGGAAATATCGAGGTACCTCCCTCGACATCGGGGCCCACCGTTTCTATTCCACTTCGCTCGAGGGTGATACAGCGGAACAGCAGGAACAACGGCAACGCGTACACGGAAGTGTCTGTGACACCACAAGAAAGTGATCCGCCCCCATTCCTCGACACGAAGCCGCTGGAAGCACAGAGCTGGCTCAAGGTCTCCGACGTGCTGTGGGGTGCTGGACTGGACAAGAGCTCAAGCCCAAATGTTCGCAACGATAGCACCACGGGGAGCAATCCCCTGTTTAGCTCTGAATCCATGGATGGAAGGATTAGCTTTCCTGGAAAAGGCAAGGAGCCAACAAAGGAGGAGGAGACGCCTAAATGGCTCCGGAGCTGCACGGAACCCCCGCCTCCCGTAGAGGTGGCGGCAGGGGGTCTTCCCGAACCTCCGCGGCTCACCGTCCCTGTTCTGTCCTCCCCGTGCTCGCCCCTTCCGGGGTGCAGTCCCTCCTCCGCCAGCGAAGGCAACGTGAACCGCTCCTTCGGTGTGGTGGTCGAATCCCTCGGCTCTTCCCGCAGCGTGTCACCCCGTGAGATCTCTCCAGCCGCATCGGGGGCGCCCAGCAGCCCCTTCTCCGCCATGTCCAGCCAAGATCGGCGCCACCTCTCCTACGCTGCAAGGCATGGCAGGCCCATGAGCGGGATCTCCGCATCCGGATTAGCACAGTTTCGATACGGTCTCACCACCTCTCCCCCTCCTGCGTCCATCCACAACACCCTCTCGAAAAACACAGGGCAGCAACTGGGGGTGGTGCCGATGGGGTCCTCCCCGCCCTACCTCGGCAGCATGTACCTGTCCGACTCACCAGGAAGAGAAAACAACGAAACCTTCAGCATCCCCTCCCTGCGCGCCCCACCCAACATCCTGCAGCGCACCACCAGCTACAGGGACGAGATTCGGACCCCGCGCCGGGCCGGGGAGGCCAGCAGCGTGTGCTGGACGCGCTCCACCACGCCCGCAGAGGGTGGGGAAGGGACCTCCCACAGCCACTATCGAGGGATTCTCGAGATATTTCCAGAGCTCCCAGAGACGATGGTCCTGGCGAGAGAGCGCGTCTTTGTGCCGGAGTGTGACGGGGATAGGAAACTTGGGAAGGGGCAGTTCGGCGATGTAGTCCTTGGCGAGCTGTATCCACCCATCGAAGTCTCAGACAACCTCTCTTTCTTCAGCCCGACGTCCAGCCACATGCAGGTACTTATCCCGGCTGATCCGGCGATGGACTCGAATGTCAGCTCCCGCATGGCGACCCCCCAACGCACGCGAGGGGACATGGAGCTACAAGACATGCTCCCCGTCCATCAGCAGCGGTACACCGGAAGTAGCAAGGCCTTCTACCATAGCGGAGTGAGCCAGAACGGGAGTCTGCTCCTCAGCCAGAGTTTCTCAACGACCAACTTGGATGCCACGCTGAACCGGACGTCCCATAAAGCACGCACCGGTGGAGGGGGTGGCGCAGCGGGTCACGGTGGGCAGCCCGAGGTGCTGGATGAGCCCCAGTCTAGCAAGGCGGAAATGCGGGAGAGCAGCCTGGACATTTCATTACACTCTTTCGAGGATGGTGATGCCCCACACGTCTCGAACCAGTACGAGCCGCTGGGGGCGCCAGTCCAGGCACAGGGGTCGCGAGGGCGTCAGCAGCGCGCGTCGTCTTGGGACTCGATCACATCGATTAAGAATCCGCTGCTCAGCGACATCGCCAGCGTGACGGTGGAGCACCACAAGATGCGGACAGAGAGCCCCCCGGCGGATGTCTTCTCCCCGCTGGGATCCAAAAACCGGCGGGATGCCAAACGCTCCCTTCGCGGGTCCCCGCTGCGCCGAGAACAACCAGAGGGATCGCCCAACTCCCTCCTTCTCGAAGACCTCGATGATGGAAGCAGCTCCGGACGAAAAGAAGATCTTCTACGCCCCAGTGAGTACACGGTGCCCCACCTGGAAGGTCCGGCAAGCCCAGTACACTCTGCTGGGGGCAGTAGGGGGTCCTGTAAGAGCCCGGTGAAGGCGGATGGTACCCCACGGCGACGGCACACGGTCGTGGAGGAGCTCCCGCCGAACCCCATCGCTATCCACAACAGCAATAATTTCCTTGCGGCGATTACCACTGGGCACTTTGCAAATAATCTCCCTTACCCACTCTCCAACACTGCCCGAAAGCACTCCTTCAAGGAAATGCAAAACGTTGTCTTGACACCGTCCACGGGCAATGGGTCGTCCGACGCGGGGAAGACGGTGGACTCGGAGTCGGAATCCACGCTGCACGGAGGCGGCATCTCGCTGACTAAGACGTCCGATGCGAATCACAATATCACACCAGACCCGATGCCGCTGGAACTGTTTGAGAAGGTGCTCTTCTCCAACACAGCCGTCAAGGACGCCGTGTTCTCTAACCACAACGCTGGGTCCCCCAAACAGGAGGACCAACGACGCCCGCTCTCGCAGCAGAACTTCCGCAAAGACAATGGGCTAGGGCCCTTTTCAGCAGCAGCAAACACAGCGCGTAGCGACGAGCTGAAACATGCCCTGGAACCGCTCCCCTCCGAGAACCTTGGGGGAGGGGAGGAGGAAGGACCGCCGCAAACGGTTGAGTTTGCACTCCCCTTCCGATCTGTTGCTGTGAAGAATGTATGCAAGCTGGACCTCAATCAGCCAAAGCGTCGAAGAGAGCTGCTGAACGAGATCCGCATGGCGTCGCATCTCTGCCATAAAGCTTTGGTGAACTGGTTCGGCGTGTCAGAAGACCGTACCGACGTGCTGCTTGTTATGGACCTCGCAGAAAAGGGTAACTTGGAGCAGTACATAAAAAAGTTTGGGGTAGGCCACACACGTGAGATGGCGCCACGCTTCATGGCGGACCTCGTGCTCGCCTTAGAGTACTTACGGGATGGAGAGCAACACCCCTACAACCCAGGCGACAAGTTCGGAGCCGGAGCGGCTGGGATACGCGGCACCAGCTCTCCCCTCTACAGCAGTGTGGAGACGGGGAGCCCCAGCGGGAGCCCTAGCAGCAATCGTAGTAATGGGCCCTTGTCTTCGGACGGCAGCATCATACTGCACCGAGATTTGAAACCCGAGAACCTCCTTCTCACATGGGACTACCACATCAAAATCGCCGATTTTGGTTCATCGTGCTTTCTCGGCGACACGGAGGCCGTTACCCGCTTCGCCGGGACGGCACCGTACATCTCGCCAGAGATTATCATCGAGACGCGCACCAGCAAATACAGCGACTTGTGGTCCGCCGGGTGCATCCTCTACCAGATGGTGGAAGGGAAGGGGCCCTTCAACTGCAAGACCGACTTTTTCTCGATGCAGAAGATCAAGACCTTCAAGCAAGAGTCTCTGGAGTTTAGCCCCGAAGTCTCCTCAGAGGCCAAAGACCTCATTCTCCAGCTCCTCCAGCGCAAGCCCGAGGATCGCCTCGGGTCCGAGGAGCGCGGCGGGTTCGCGGCGCTCAAGAAACACCCCTTTTTCAAGGACATTGACTGGGAGAACGTGCTAGATACGTCTAACCTCACCACCAAGAACCAGGAGTACGACGTGAAGAACCTCGCGCAACACATTGGGCCCGAGGAGGTGGTCCTGTACAACGCCTTGGTGGTCCCGCTCGACGACCCCCGCTTCAAGCAGCCCGTACTACTCGTTCTCACAGACGCTCCGAGGCTCTTTATTGTGGACCCCCAGTCCAATGAACATATTCTTGATCTTCACTGGAGTAAGCGCATACAGGTCACGGTGGAATGTGCCGAGACGTTTCGGCTGGAGGAGCATGGACGGACGGTGTATCGGTTTCGAGACGAGTGCCGCCGCGCCGATCTGTGGGCGGAGAGAATCGCTATTCTGAGTGGTCGGAAACGGGATGGAGGGAGATCGCGACATCATCGAAAAGGAAAGAAGAAAGCCTTCAAACGGCGTATTTGACCCCCCCCTTTGGTGCTTGAATATATAGGGTCTTAGGGTCTTCTCGGTGTGCCCCGCAATCAGCACCCATGATCCAAGTCAATTCATCGTTCCACATGCTTGAAGGGACTAAATTTCCTTTTTCAATTCCCCCCCCCCCCCCAGAAAAAAATAATGAAAAAGAATAATCGTATCTAACTCAGTGAATATAGTGGTGATCTGCGCACATCCATTTTTTTTTTGTTGAATCTTGGCTTCCGTCAGAGGCAGGAAATATCTCCATCGTGTAATTAAATAGGGGATACGGAAGAAAGAGGCCTAGAGATCATTAAAACAACAACAACAAAAAAAAGAATCAACCTAGACACAGACAAGAACGACAACGACAAAAACAAGGGCATAGTTCAAAACTCAACAAAAAGAAAAAAAAAAGAACTGTAGTCCGGGGATGGATGGCACGGCTGGTTGGGGATGGAAGAGAGTACAGGCATCCCCCCCCCCTCCCCCCCTCCCCTCCCAGCCTTCTCTCCTTAAGAAATAACAAGAGAGCGAGTACCACAACAACTCTCCTCCTTCCAGAATTTTTTCTTTTCTTCTTGTGTGTCTGTGGCATTTGGATGAAGAGTGCGTTTTGTGCAGAAAAAATATCTAAATAAAATAACCAAACAAACAAAGAAATAAATCTTTTTTTTTTTCGCTGAACTTCTCTTGTTCTTGTTCACACACACAAACAAAGGATAGGGTAGTTCACTTTTATTTTTTCTTTTTTTCTTGGCACTATACGCATCCTATTCACTGATACCAACATATGAAGTCTCTCCACAGCGCCACACAAATGAATGTCCACACATCAATCACAGTATGGAACCGAGTCGGGCGTGGATCGCGTAGAGAAAATGACGAAAATGATAAGAAAGTACGAGTACCCATGAAAAGAAAAAAGAACAGAACAAAATAAAGAAATTAAAATAAAATAAAGAAATTAAAATAAAAATAATAATAATATAGAACTTTATGTCGAGACGAAGATGGTGCCACGCGGTACAAGGAAGGGATCTCGCACTTTTCTTAATTTCCACACAGAGTACACTGCCTCCCCCCATTTAACTTGTTTTCGTGTCACATAACAAATTTCGGGGATTGGAGTGGTAGCCCCTCTTCCTCTCTGTCGACTCTAGCTCTCTATGCTGAGGGGCAGTGAGAGAGAACAGAAGAGAGAGCGAATAAACCGGGACCACACCAATCAATGAAGAACGACGAGGCAGCAGCAGAGCACGCATGAACAGTCCCGTCACAGAGCCCAACTCGAATCGTTCAGATGATGAAAATCTTCTTCCTCTTCCTCCCTTCTACCAGTGAATAGAAGTTCTTTTTATATAGAATGTAGATCTACAACTATACATATACATATACATTGAATGATATGCGTTCTCCTGCGTACAATAATCGAAACAAACAAACAAACAAAACAACAACACTAATGGACAACATTTGTGTGTTTGTGCTTCACGTACCAGGATGGGAGTGAGTCACCGAGCCTGGGAGGGAGCGAATGCTCCTCCTGGGCGTGACGTGGGATCACGAGGGCGGAGAGGGGTTCTGGTACCTCTGCCCTCCCATTTTTAAACCTCTTATTTATTTTTATTTTTATTTTTATACCCATCTCGCCACTTTCTTCTCGTTTAACGATGATATTAAAAGTCTTGGATTTAAAAAAAAAGTGAAACGAACCGGCTTATGCTCTACTTCTTCTTGTGTTTTCTTTCCATTTTTTTTTTTGTTTCTTTCACCCCATTTAGATGCCCCGATGGGTGGGCACTCTTCCCTCCCCCTCCCTTATCTTTCTTTTTTTTTTTGTTCTCCATAAAATGATCTGCTTAGGGGGGCTGGCGCTGTGGGACAGGGCTGAGACGAGCACCTATAGCGTACCCCTGGGAGGAATCCCTTCCCCTCCCGCTGCGAGCCAGACTCCAGACGCAGAAAAAAAAAAGACTTTTAAAGAGAGAAGATGGGGGAGGGACACATGCCTCTGGTTTCATGATTTTCGAACTTAGAATTGCTTTATACCTTTTCTTCTTTTTCTTTTTCTTTTTTTTTTTTGGATTTATTCTTTCCTTATCTATATCCGTATCTTCACACAGGAATAACTTCGGTTCGCCTCAACACGCATGCTTGAATCTCCACCGTTTTTTTTTTTTTTTTTTTTTCTGTATGTGTTTATATGTGTACTAGTTTCCTGTGACGTTTATGACTAAAAACTACGTTTATGATTAAAAATCTTCTGCTTCACCATCAAAGGTGATCCCCTTCCCCACACACACACTTTTTTTTGTTTTGCACGGATATATGTTTGAATGTCTACCCATATCGATAGTTTGAAAGATATGACCTCTTGCTTTCGTGTGTGAGCGCTGTTTCCATTTTGTTGCAAGTATGCTTTGCCGTTCTTCATTTTTATCGATACGACACTCGTGTTTCCCTTTTCCTTTTCTTTTTCTTTCTTTTTTTTTTGCTTTGTGTGTACGATACGCTGTGTGTGTGGTAAAAAAGAAAACAAACAAACAAAAAAAGGTGCGTCCAAAAGAATATGTAAACGTTGTAAAAGAAGCGAAATAAGAGAAGAGAGTGATGGAGACAAGGATGGATACCGTGCCAACGTTATACAATAACAACATGCCGATATAGGTCCTTGACCTCCTCCTCCCGATACAAGAGTACGAATTACCCAATGCTCTACTTCCCCCGCTAACCTTTTTTCCCCCCTTTTTTTTGATTTTTTTTTCCTTTTTGTGTGGAACTTTTATTATTAGTATTATTGTTTCTTTGGTGTTATTTTGTTCGTTTCATAAATTGTCGTCATCAACCCTCTCATTCTTTACCTTTTTTTTTTCTTTTTTTCTTTTGGAAGCATCTGCTCCAAAGGGGGAAGAGGGAATTATCCCCTCCGCTTACCCCTCCCCACTC
This sequence comes from Vickermania ingenoplastis, assembly GCA_010157825.1. Taxonomy (NCBI): domain Eukaryota; phylum Euglenozoa; class Kinetoplastea; order Trypanosomatida; family Trypanosomatidae; genus Vickermania; species Vickermania ingenoplastis. The sequence continues at coordinate 404,674 of VFSE01000230.1, read as the reverse complement.
CTGCACACACGACGACGCACGCCACACCGCTTTCTACGAGCCCTTTTTTATATGTTTGTTTTTTGGCCGCTTTATTCCCTTCACACAAGAAGGGGCTCTACCTACCGTGCGGAGGTGATTGGAGTTGGACCACCAGGTAGTGGGGGAGAAGGCAGGTGGTGTAAGGGGTCTTAGATGATGATGATACGTCGCTCGATACTTTGGTTTACTTTTTACTTTTTTTCTTTTCTTCTTTTTTTTTTTTGAGAACCTACCATTACGTGAACCGAGAAAAAAACAAAACAAAACAAACAAACAAACAAACAAAAAACTTATTTAGAAAACAAAGAAAAAAGTTCTAAAAACGGGACCTAGAACAAACAACTCCTTACGAAATGCCTCGAATAGAGGAAAGTGGGCCCCCAGTGTGTTCAGGTCCCCGCACAGATGTGATGGCGCTGCATCCGGGGGAGTTCTTTTTACGTTTCCTTCTCCAGTCGACGAAAGGGGGCAGACACGGGCAATTTGGTGATTCCCGTGACAAGTGAAAATAGGAGACAGACGCGGTTCTTTTTCAACATTTTTTTTTTTGTTTCTTGTTTTCCTTATTTTTTTCTTTTTCTATGGCGTCTAGTCGATGAAGCCCCCCGGGGGACGTTGCCCCTGAGGGTGCAGTAGAGACGTGTCGTGTCCAGGCATTGTTGGGCGTACAGAGCGGAGTCGTACCCAGGGAAACCCCCTCAAAAAAACAAAAAAAAACAACAACTAGGGTACAAAAAAAAAGAAGAGAGAGAGAGAGAACCATACAGAAAGACGATGGAAAAACAAATGAAGAGGCAATCGATCAGTTCAACACACGTCCCAGCATCTGGGTAGCAGAAGAAAGAGAGAGAAGATAAAGAAGGGCCTCCTTTGCGTGTGCCGATGAAATTCTGACCAGAAAAGGAATCCGTTGTCCCTACTTCGCATCCTTCAAGTTCAATGGGAGGAAGGGAGGGGCGGGGAGGGGAAATCCGCCGAATACGTGCGAGATCAACTTCTCCTGACTGGAGAGCCCCCAGCCAGTCGGCCCGTTTTTTTTTTTCCTCCCCCTCCTCCCTCTCCCCACGCTCTTCGTAAAGTGAAACGACTTTTGACTGGAGGGATGCCGCGAGAAAACCACCGTCTTTTTTTGTTCTTTTCTTTTTGCTGTTTTAATTTTCTTTTTTATTGTTCTTGGTGCTCTCCAATGAATGCATGTATGACGCCACTACTTTAGAAGTATCTAAGATTCACAACAACAACAAATATACGAATCTACGTTCCTACGTAGAACTTCAGCCGAAGCGGCTGCTTGAAGGGCACACTTTTGTGCCGTGTTGCAACGGAAGCATTTTACGTGGCTTCTCTCTCTCCCTTAACCAAAGAAAGAAATGGAATGTATATCTCTATTACCTCTCTCTCTCTCTATTTGTTTTCTACTCTGGTCTTGATCTTGATCTTGCTGCTCAACACGCTTTAGATTGTGTTGTACCTGACAGGGATACTCGCAAGCGACACACACCCAACGGGAGAACTAAACTGAGGGTGAAGGTAGACACACTTCGACATCCTTATCCTCATCCAACAGCCGAGGCCGCTCCTACGCTGTGCTCGTTACCGTTGAGGTCAACAGTCCTGCGCTACCCCAGCATCCAAGCAGCACAGGTGGCCCGGTTTCCCCCAAAACCCTCTGGAAGTCAACAAAGGGCGAAGCGAGTACGGACTCACAGATAATAATCCTAATAATATTTTTTTTTTTGTTTAAATTTTATTATTTTATTTATTATTTATTCTTTATAATTTGAAGCGGTGCATACAAAAACAACAACAAAAAAACAGCAAAAAAACAGCAAAGAGACAGATCGAGGAGGTAGAGGAAAAGTAACACAAATTGCTCGTTCTTTTCTTTTTTGTTTTTTATATATTATATTTTTAAAGTTTTAAAATACCCCGTCGAGGGAGAGAGTTGTTCTTCTTATCGCTCCCACTGGTGAAGACGTGGTGGACCACGCAACAACAGGCATTCACTCCACTCCACTTCGCCCCGTGGGGGCCTTTTTCTCGTTTCTTACACAACGTGTGAGCGGAGGATAACCACCAACCCCATTCAACCCAACCCCTTTCTCTCGCCCTGTACGGGGTACCAACTGGCACACACCACAGGGACAGCACCATTCCCTTCACCTTGACTACCGCCGTAGCACCAGCAGGGCCCTCCCCCCCCCCCCTAATTGTGTTATAGATCAATATCCTCCTGCTCCTCATGGGCGCTGCACCCAGCCGAGAGACACACAGGCGGATGCTCTTTGAGGGCTGCCCCCCTAGTGTCTGCCCCTCCACCGCGGCGGCCAGCGGCCCCCAGAGCCCCGCCGCGGCGCCAGGATCACCCCCCACCACGCCGGCCGCAGCGCCAACCCCCGGTGGGCTGAACAGCAGGAAGAACGATATCGTGCTCCTGCCCCTCACCAGGCAGTACTTCCCTAGCCCGGACTGCCCTCTCTTCGTGCAGTTCCACCAAGCGCGCTGCGACGCGGCGGTGAACTACTACCTCCGGCGGCCCGGAAACCCGGGGCCCCTGGACACGATTCCGCACTCCCACATGCTCCCGCACGAGTTCACCGAGGAGGAGATGGCGCGTGTCGCCGCCGGCGGGGCGGCACCGGCGGAGGACCATAACACTCACTACTACCATGCCGCCCACCTCAGCTACCCCAGCCGCGAGGCCCTCTACCGCGGCGTCGTGGAGCGGATCGAGGAGAACCTCTACGACACCGACGCCGAGATGGCGGAAGCGGTGCAGTTCGCACAGTCGCACCCCAACACAACAATGGGGCCAGATGGGAAAAAACAGCGCCCCGTCCTGCCCGTCCTCTGCGCCGTCGCCTTCCGTACAGACCCCAGCAGGGCCCACTGCCGCGGCGGGACAGGCAAGTTCCACGGGCACAGCACCACCGCCCCGCCCGCCGCCGGTGGCGGTGAAGAGGAGCCCCGCAGCGCCGCGGGCCCGGCGCCGGCCCCCGCCCCGTCGACGTCGGGGGACGACCCCTTTGCACAGATCCAGGTCGAGCACGGGGTGCTGCTCAACGGCGCCCTCCTCCACGTCGTCGGCTGCTTTGGGTTCGTGTCCATCACGGAGGAGGTCGCGGCAGCGCACCATGAGCAGGTGCTGCAGGGCGGCGGCGGAACCTTCTCCGGCCTCGGCATCGGAGGAGGAGGCGGAGGATTGGAGGACGATCGCACGCGGTCCCCCCCCGCCGCCGCCGCGCCGCTCGCCGCCATGGTCTACCTGACCAAGTCTGCAGGCGAGCAGAACCTGGGGCGGGTGTCGTACATTGCCGCCAGCACCTACTACTTCCAGATGATCCAGGCAGGGATCATCCAGCGCTGCCCGGCACCCGCCGTCGGGCCGGAGAGCCCCACCGCCGCGGGCAACAGCAGCACGGCACCACACCACGCCAAGACGAACAGCGCCACTGCGGGACGACCCGACTCCCCCGTGCAGCCGCCGGCACAGCGCTGCCACCACGTCTTGGACTTCCCGTCCGCCGATGGCGGCCGGGCGAGCCCGTCTCCCTCCGGGGCCGGCCCGCCGCTGGCCAACGCCCTCCCGCCGATGGACACCTTCTCCTTCTCCACACTGCTCACCAACATTCCAATCCTGTCCTTCCTCTACGAGATGAAGTGGCGCTGGGGGTACCTCGGAATCATTAAGGCCCAAGAAGGTGCCGGAGCCCAGCGGCACAGCCCGACCTCCTGCCTCAGTGCCGGGGGCAGCAGCCCCGTCTTCGACCCCCTCGGCGACGGCAGCGCGCGCGCCGGCTCCCGGGATGCGGGAGCGGGGTCTCCCAGCCCGCAGCCCCACCACAGCGCCGGCGGCCTCTCGGGGGCGTGCCGGTACTGCGGCACGGACATCACGGATGAGATGGAGATGTGGATTACCCCAGACGACATGCTGCACGGTCGCATCTCGAAGAGCCTGGCCCAGCGCCTTTGCTGGTCCCTCGCGGAGCGGTCGCACGTGTTGCAGGAGCGGGTGACGCAGCTGCCCAGCGAGGAGGAGAGCTACTGGCGGTACCGGGGCCTCGTCGACCGGGACCACCCTCCACCGCTGCCCGACGACGGCGGCTCCCCTGGCGGGCCGGAGAAACCGTCGATTCACCCACGAGATGTGTATGTGATGGGCAGCAACGTGCTGCGCGGGTTCGATGAGGGCGATATTTTGTGCTACCACCCGCAGCACCGCGTCTGGTACGTGGACCCCTCCATTCCGCTCGAGGGCGTCGTGCTCGCAGCGATGCGGCCCTTCTCCAAGCGGGCCCGTGAGAGCCCCTCCGACGACCCGCACTGGGTTACCAAGCTGGTGAAGGTGCTGCACCCGGAGCGCTTCATCCCGGAACCCTACCCCCTGCCTCCGCCCACCCCCGAGCAGGCCGCCGCCATGGCCAAGGACCCCACCATCCGGCAGGTGGCCGAGCGTGTCGGGCACTTCTACGTGTACCAGTTCGAGCGGGACGGGCAGACCTACTACCTCGGCACCGTCCCAAACTTCGCCAACCCAAACAAGAAGCGCGGCGGCCGCCGAGAGTCCGTGGGCGCCGCCGCCAAGGAACTGGCGGAAGGGGCCGCGGCGGGCCCAAAGCGCCGGGGCAGCTCCACCTCCGCCACAGCAGCGGCCGCCGCCGGCCGCCCCTCCCCCGAGCCCAACACAGCGGTGGCGGCGCCCCCTACCCCTACCCCTCCCACCGCACCGCCGGCCTCGGAGTCCAAGTACGTCCTGCCCACCTCCATCGCCGGGGCCCTCTTCTCCCTCCTGCCCTCCAGCGTCGCGAACTACAGCAGCACCGCCGCCAACGAGGCCAGTGGCACCACAGCAAACAGCGCGAGCCACTCGTCCCTCCCTACGGATACTTCCGGGGCAAGCATGAGCGCCAGCAGCGGCAGCGGAGCGCCGGGCCGCCCGGCGTCCACCACTGCCTCCCCCCGCAGCGGCTCCAGCGGAGGCGAAGGCGTCCCTCCTCAGCGGCGCCCGCTACCTTGTGGACCGAGTCAAGTCGTCGCAGCTCTCCGTCGGGGCCGTCGTATCCCCGGCCGGCGCAGGGACCTCCCCGAACCCGCAGCCCACCCCCAGCGCCTACCCGTACTTCGCCACGGCCCGCAAGTGGCTGCTGCAGCGCCTGCCCAGCATGTACCGCGACCCAGGCGTGCCCCCACGGCCCCCCCCCCCCACCGCCGCAGTCCCCGCGGCAGGGATGCCTCCCCCCACCTCCCCCCCCGCGCCGTTCCTCAGTAAAGCAGCCGTTGGCGGGGCTAATGGGCCCAGCAGCAGCCACAGCAGCCAGCTCCACACACCGACCTCCGCGCCGTACGGCTTGCCGTTCCGCCCCGCTCCCGCTCCAGCGCCGTGCGACCACCCCGTGGATCTGTTCTTTGCTCCCCCGCCCTCCCCCCCCGAACCCTCGGCGGGTCGTACACCCATCAGCCCTACTTCCCTCCGCAGATGGCGCCTGCTTCGCCGCACAGCCAAGACAGCCAGCACAGCGTCCCCGGCTATATGCACAACACGGGGTCCTTCTTCCCTTACTACCCTGACGCCCCGACGGCTGCCGGCCACTATCGCACCGACAGCAACGGCGTAGGCCAACACCAACCCTACGGGTACAGCACCCTCCCCTTGCCGCTGCAGCAGACCCCTCCGACCAGCGGCCGGAACGTCCCGAGCGCCGCGGCGGCGGCGGCCTTTCACGGCATCGCGACGTACCCTCCCCTCCCCGGGGCCGCTGTACCGCCTAATGCGCAGATGCTGGCGTCCGGCCGCTCGGTTGGCGACAGGAGCAGCAGCTTCGGCGGTGGCAGCGTGCGCCTCGCGCTGCACCCCAGCTCGAGCGGGTTCGAGATGGACGGCGGCCGCGGACTTGGTGTTTCCCCTCACGGCTCCCAGCACCGCGGCAGCGTCGGCGGCGGCTCCGTCCCGCCGTCGAAGCCGCTGAAGAAGAAGCACAGCAACGGCAGCTTCTCGTGGGACTGGAGGAACACCCCGGAGATCATCCCGCAGCTGGATGTGTAGCGTACAAGGAATGCACAAGGGGGGAAAGGGAGCATCATTTCGATCACACAATACATGGGTTGTTAGATTCCTTTTCTTTCTTTCTCTTTTTTTTTTTCTCCCTCTTGTGCATACAATACGTATATCTGTCTAGATCTAGAGGTATATATATATATTTTTTAAAGAATATATAATATAATGTAATGCAATATAATTTATTAATATACATACATATATGTATATATATATATATTCCGCGCTAGATTTTTATATGCTGAGATGTTAAAAAAACAGGAAGAAAAGAAACGATACACACGTCTCTTCTATTGGCTCCTGTCATACGTAACATACAGCAAAGCAAATGCGTGCGACGGGGTTTGACCGTGCGGCGGGCCGTGTACTACTGCTACCTCCTATCCCTCCTTCTCCTCCGACGGCAGCGGCAGCAGAGGAGGCGAGACGCGTCGGAGAATGGGGTTCGTTCATAGGCAGCAGTACACCACGCACAAGCCAGAAAGCCAGAGAGGAAGAGAGTAAAATAAATCTTGAGGGATCCTTCACCTCCCCTTGGGTTTGCTCGCTCCGACACACACACATATCTCTCTCTCTCTCCTCTCTTGAGGTTTAATGAAGGGGAAAGGGTCTCTGGAAGGTAAACAATAAGCACAGATTTATATAGATAGATGGAGCTCCATTAAAAAATAATAAAAAACAGAAAAAAAAAAAACAAACAAAACGGGAGCAACACACACAAAATAATAACAACAACAACAACAACAAGCATCGTAGCTGATACTTGAAAGAGATAAAAATATAATAGGCTTTACGAATAGCAACACATAAAAAAACAAGAGAGAGAGAGAGAGAGAGAGAGAGAGAGGGAGAGGGAGAGCAGTGAATGGATGCGATGCTCTCGCGGCGGAGGAAAGAGAGGTATCAACTCCATGAGATGAAGCCCTCCGTACGGCTTCGCTAGCCTGCGTTTTTTTTTTTTTTAAACAAATACTACATTAAGAAAACAAACAAACCCCAAACCTCAATCGATGATAGTATTTTTCGCTTCAGTAATGTCAAGTCATTCAACAACATCAGCTGAAAAACTTTCTGCCACACCGAGAAGGGCAGGAAGCAGAGACGGATGTGCAGCTGCTGCTCTTGTGGACGTTGCGAGGGAAAGCCGCTGGCGGTGGTGGCGCGGCACACATACGTTTTGTACGGCGCTGCTGATGTGAGAGTCATGCACGCGAGAGCTGTCGGTGTTATCGTTTCCTCTTACGTTTCCCCCTTGTTTCGCTCTTTAAAACAAAACAACAACAAGTAAAGATCAAGAAAACAGTATATATATATAAATAACCATTTCACGCACAACACGTAGCCCGTACATTGATTCCCCCTCGTTGTAAGCAGCCACCAGCCCACGGATATCGTTTTCTTCTGCCCACCCACCAACATCATGAAACCTCGGTGCCAGCCTCCGGCTCCATCGCCGCCCGAGGCGGAGCTGACGTGTTCGCTGGGGGAAATAGTGGAGCGCGCCACCGCTGGACCCCCCCCCCCACTCCGGGTCGTCGCTGGTGTTCCTTTCCCAGACGTTCTTCAGCGCCAGGGCCGCCAGCCACCGCCGCAGAGCCCACCAGTGGGGGGTGGGGCCTTCGCCGCCACACCCGGCCGCGGGCCGAGGGTCTTCCCCTTCGGGCGCCTCCCCCACTCGCCGCCTCCCGCAGCGAAGCAAGAGGCCCCTGCAGCTGTGGAAGCTGCACCAGCTGCGCGGCGGCCGCCGGGCCCCCCCGCTGGCCTCCAGGATGCGACGGAGACGACGGTGCGGGTCGGACAGCGGGCCGGGGGCGGTGGCGAAACAGCCGCTGGGCACCGCTGGAGCCCAGCCACCTTTCAGGCGCTATGGCGGGGCGGGTTCGACCGCATCGCCCTGCCGACGACGGGCGGACCAGATTCCCCTGCGCCGCTGCAGAAGGAAGCGTTCCTGGCCGAGCTGGCCCTTCTGCTGCGCAGCACTGTGCGGCGGCACCAGGTGATGGGCCTCGAGCTGCTCGTGCAGCACCTCCTGCCGTCTGGCGGAGCAGGGGAGGCCCAGGCGCTGCGCCTGCGGCTGCTGCAGGAGCTGGAGGCGGAATACCAAGCCCTCCGCAGGAGGAGCGGTACAAACAGCGAGGACGACGCTGAGGAGGGTCTAGGCGAGAGCGCCGAATGCATCCACCTGCTTTCCCTCCTGCTCTCTCTCTATACGTCGAGCCAGCAGCCGTACGTGTGTGTGCTGGTCGTCACCGTACTGAACCTCGTGCTTCAGCACATCGTCGTGCGACTTCCGCCCGGCAGCGACGACGAGGCGGACCCCACCGCCACGGCCATCACCGTGGGGGCAGGCGTTTATGCGGGGGAGGAGGAGCTCCTGCAGTGCACCACGGCCCTCGGCGTGGACCCTCTTCTTCAACAACAGGAGCTCGACCGGCTGCTCTCCCGCCAGCCCTCGGATGCGGCGCTGTCGCTCCTTCTCTTCCTACGCCGCGCCGGCCGCGTTGGCGACCTCCCGCTGGGCTACAGCCGCAGCAGCAACAGGGGAAGGGGGGTGCCGCCGTCCCACCTGCTGGAACTCTGCGATCAGCTCAAGATGACGACGAAGCTGCTGGCCAACGCCCATGTCTTCTTCGCGGAGCCCAACGTGGAGGAAGTGGCGGATGGACTTCCAGGGCACCCCGGGGAGAGAGGGCTGCTGCCCAGCGCGTGGGAGCGGGAGGCGCTGATGGTGCAGCTGCTGCTGGCGTGCGGCGCTGGGGTCTCGCGCTCCAGCAGTCTCGACCTCGTGATGGGCAGCGGGCGGTGGTTCCCCGAGTGGGTCGAACGCCGGCTGAGCCAGTGGGTCCTTGCCGACATCCCGCAACACTCGAAGGTGAAGGGAGGAGGGGGGGAGGACGAGGAGGGGGACGAAGACCTGGAAGGGCTCTGCGCGCTGGTGCCGCTGCTGCTGCTGCTGCGGCGCATCGCTCAGCACGAGAGCGCCCTCCACCACCTTGTCTTTCCCTTGCAGCCGTCCGCAAGGGAGGCGCAGAGCAAGGACGATATTTATATTCCGCCCGTCGACGGTGAGATGCCATCCGGAGAGGAGGAGGAGCCGACCGCTGCACGCTCCACGATGAAAGAGACGCTGGAGCTGTTCTTCATTCGTGTCTGCAGCCTTACCCCGCCGAGCCAGCGGCAGGAAAAGGGGTCGTCACCGCCATCCCCGCACGTGATGGCGGTGCTCGTTGCGCTGCTGCTACTGCGCGACTTCCTTGGGGCAGGGGAGGAGACGGAGAAGGAGGCCGCTGCCGACGGCGCTGCTCGGCGCCATCGCCGTTTCATGCTCATGGAGGTGGTCAGCGATTTGATGGACGTTCTGCTGGAGAGTGGGTTGCAGATGGGCGCTGGGCTGGTGGTCGAGCAGTGGCTGCGCTGCGCCGTGCGGCACTACAACCCTGAGGGGCCCTTCCTTTCTTTGCCCCCGCCCCCCCTTCTTTCGTTCTTTGCTCAGGCGGCGAGCACGGCGCTCGACGGCCTGATCCGAAGCGACTCCGTGGCGCCGGTGGGGTGCGGTGGGGCCTGGAGCCAGCTTCTCTTCACGGCCCACCACCAGCTGCTGGCCACCTATCTCGACATGGCAGAGTGCTATCAAGGCACGTGTGGCCGAGCCCGAACAGTAGGCAAGGGATGGGCCCTTCCCGGGGAGTTTCTGTCCCGCCTTGCTCGGGTGTGGCTCAAGGCCGGCGTGCTGCAGACCGCCGAGAGGGCACCTGCTGCCGCGCTGACCTTTGCTCAGCGTCACCGATTTGATCGTCTGCATTCGCCTTGGATCGACCCCGAGGCCTACGCTGCATTCGTAAGCCTCCCCCCGCCCTCGCCCCTGTCGCCCTCGCCCCTGTCGCACATCTGGCCGGTGCTGCGGGCGGTCCGACCATTTTTCTATGAGTGGGAGTGGGCCGCAGCGCAGCTGCCGCAGTGCTTCACCAGCAAATGGGGGGAGGAGAACGCGCCAGACCCGCTCGACCCGCTCACGACAAACACCAAAAGTGCAAAGGCCCGTGCAACGGATACCATCTCTCTCGAGTCATCGCCGTGGACCGCGCAGGAGCGCCGCGGCAGCCGAGAGCGGCTGTACCTCGCCCTTTGCGCTGCCGCTGGCGAAGCACAGCTGCGGCTGCTCCGCTGCGTGCTGCGGACCTGCGGCCGACCGGCGGGCGCGGCGGGGAGTAGGCCTCTCATCAGCGTGGAGGCACAGGCGGCTGTCGTGGGCCGGGTGTCGAATCTGCTGACGGTCTTCGTCGACCATTGCTTTGGGCTCCGCAACCAGCCCCGGAGCCGACTGGGGCGGGAGGAGCTGCGCAGCGCCGCCACCGCCATCGCTGTGTGGATAGACCACCACCACCACCACCACCTGGCGCTACCAGCCACCGCCGGGGCCACTGGGTGCAGTGGAGTGGTGTCGCTGCGGCCACTGCACCTCGCCGCTGTGTTCCTGCTGCAGGCGATCTCTCGCGGGGCGGCGGGCTGCGAGGGGCTGCTGCCAGTGGCCCTGCAGGGGGCGTTCTGCGGCCTGGAGGGCCAGCTCCAGCCGGCTGCGGGCGCTGGTCCTGCTCCCGGGGGTGAAAGCAGCTGGCGGCTGCTGCTCGAGGAGCTGCAGCTGGGCCTGGAGCTGGAGGTGAGCCCCTTCCACGCGAAGGCGGAGGCGGAGGCCGACGACGGCGGTGCGGTGCGGCTAGCGATGGTCGGCGCCCCTCGGCGCTGGGTGATGGCGCCGCTGGCCAGTTTCGTAGCCGTGTGTCAGCACGCGAGCGAGACAAACGTTGGTTCCACTGGTGGAGCAGACGACGCGCTGCCCCCTGCGCTCTCGCAGCGGTACGGCGAGGTGGTGGGCCTGTGGGCGCAGTGGGTGCGCTACGTGTTTGCCCTGGACCGCCGCATGAAGGACGTGCTGGATGCCGCGTCTGTACTCTCCCACATGCTGAGCCTCTATATGGAGATCCCACCCCGCACCCTCCCCCACGCGGCGGAGGCAGCGCTGATCTCGTGCATGACAGGGCTCCTGTGCTCCGTCTGCCCTCTCGGTAGCAGCAGCAGCACGGCGTTCGACGGTTCTTTCGGGCCGGCGGCGCTGCGGGCTCTCACCACGTCCCTCAGCGGTCGCCAGCAGCCGAACCAAGAGCAGCCGCTGCACCCCATCGTCTATTTGATCCTCGCTGTGCTCCTAGGCCACCTGGTCATCCACCCCCAAGCCTCGGAGCCGGCCATGACCGACAGCATGCTGCACGTGGTATACCTTCTCCTGCACAGCCCTGTCCTCCGCTGGGCAGAGGAAGGCTGGCAGGCAACGACGACCCAAGAAAAGGACTTCCACCAGCTGTTGGAGGAGATGCGGAGCTGGCGGGGCCGGCGGCCGTGGCGCCACCCGACGCCGTCGAGCGCAGCGACATTCCCCACGACGAATTGGTGCATTCAGTACGTCCAGCACGTCGCGCCACGCCTCCGCCAGCGTATCACCCAGGCGGGCGCAGGGGCAGAGGCCCAGCCACCGCACCACATGCATCCCCTGGACCGCCCAGCCGCCGCACCACAGGACACGCTGCAGGAGCTCTTTGAGCTGGCGGCGTCGCGACCAGCGGAGGGCCTGCCGTCGTTCGCGCTGCAGGAGCTGACCCACGCCGTCCTGGAGGCGTACGTGTGGTCCAAGCAGAAGTCGTCCCAGCCCGCCGCGCTGACAGCCGTGGGGACCGACGGAGGGTTCCAGCTCTCCGCGTTTGAATCCGAGGCGTGGCGTCGAACCCTCGATGACTTGCAGTGGTACCCAGCAGAGATCGTCCAAGCCCTGCGGTGACGACTGGCAACTGTATGAAGCATTTTGATATGCATCCGTCGCCCCCCAACAATAAGACCCCCTCCTTCCTTCTTTCCCTACTGCCGGGCGATCTTCACCTCGCGCTCCTCGCGTAGCGCGAGGTGAAGATCACAACAAGCGTATAAAGAATTAAAACACACACACACACACACACACACACAGGATTCCTTTCCCTAACTGCTTGCTACGGCTTGTTTGCTCCGCTTTGAACAGCGGAAAGGAAAAACATAATATGCCATCTGGGGGTCTATCTGGTGCATACGAGAATGTACAAGTATGTGCCTATCCTCTTTCCTTCCTTCTTTCTTCATTCGATTCGTTTCCTGTTGACATTATTATTATTTTTTGTTTGTTTTGTGTACTTCACTTCACTTACTAACATCTAGTATTTATTCGATTATTTTTTTTGGTTTTTTTTTTTGTTTTCTTTCGTTGGATTCACCCCCCTCTCTCCGCCTATACACACACGCTCTTAGCCTTCGTATTGTGTTCATTACTATCTTTCTTTTGAGCGAAGCAGGAGCTCCATTGAAAGAGGTTGTTGAGACGCGTTGCACGAGAATCGCAGAAAAAAAAAAAAATATATATACGTACCCATATTTAGGAGGGACTAGCGAAGATTATAAACAAACAAAAAGCAAAAAAAAAAAAGAAGACACAAAGGAAGAACAAGAAAGAAGCATCAGTGAAGACGGAGCAGACAGAGACGCACGTTGATTGATTTGCACCGCCAACCAGCTAAAGAAAAAAAAAAGAAGTAAAGATCGAGAGCGAGAGGCTTTCAACGCATTGAACGAGGAATCCCCTAGGTCCCACTGGCCAACCAATTCAACCTTGAATTCATTCCCCTCCAACATCGCATTCGGAACTCGCTTGATTGTTTACCTTTTTTTTATTATTATTTATTATTGTTGTCTTGTCGAGGGCTGTGAAGAAGCCAAAAGGGAAAGAAAACCACCCATCCCGTTTTATTTTTTTTTTTCCCCCCCCCTCGCATATCTCCACCGTACACACCGGAGCGGTTAGAGTCAAAAGGAAAAGCCCCGCCAACCGCTATACTCTCGATACTGCGGGCGAGGATTGAATACACTTCTCCGCGCTTCCGCTGCCGCCTCCTTTTTTTTTTTTTTTCTATTATTTTGTCGCTTTGCTCTTTAAAGCACTGATCTGTCTTTTCCTATTCGCATATTACGCCAGAAAAAAAAAAAAAGTAAAAAGAAAAGTACAAACACCAAGCAAGAAAAAGAAGAGGCCTTTTCTTCTTCTTCTTCAAGGCCTCGCTCTTTTTCTTTTTGAGACAAAGAGAAAACAGCAACAACAACAAGAAAAGAAAACAAGAACAGGCCATCTATATATTTATAAATATATTTATATCTATATCTGTATCTATATCTATATCTATATAACATCAAAAAGGAATTGTGTGTGGGAACTTAGAAGTGCGAGTGAAACCCACACACAACGGCCCATAAAAAAGGAAGAGTCAGAACAAACAAACAAAACAAAACAACTGCAGAAAGAAAATACCGGTGGCCTGAGCACTTCACGGCGTAGAAGAGCGGCGAAAAAGATTGAAACAAGAAGAAAGAGCAAGCAGCAGCAGCAGCAGCAGCCCCCTCCTCCTCCTCCTCCCCCCCCCCGCCGGATATTTACCTATTTTTTTTTTTCTTTTGTTTTTTGTTGTATTTTAGACGGATATATTTTTTTATTTTATTTTACCTAGCTGTTGTTAGTACTTCTACAGACGCTTTCTACGTTTTTGTTGTTACTTTCTTTTTTGATCGTCATTTGATATATCTATCTCTATCTCTCTCTCCCTCTCTCTATATATATATCTATATTCCTCTCTTTTTCTCCTTCCCCACAACTTCTTTCAAAGGGGTTTTTAATCATACGGTTATTGTGGAGCATTTTATTCTGCTTTGTATTCCTTGATCCTTTTTTTTTTTTTTTAGGCTCTTACCAAAAAGAAAAAAAGAAAAAAAAAGAAATAACAAACAAACAAATAAACGACTGTTTCTCAAAGCAGTCGACGTTTGGATCGGAGCGCACACTGCTTGTTCCACACTTGACGGCAAGGTCTCTCGCCCCTCCACCCCCCACAAGAAAAAAAGAAGAGAGAAAAAGAAAAAAAGAGGTACACAGCACGATACCCGCCCTATTATATTATATATAACTTCTCGCTTTTCAATTTTTTATTTTTTATTTCGTTCCACCTCTCCCTTTTTTTTTTCTGTGGTTTTCTTTTGTGTTCGTTTTTCTTTTCTCTTCCCACTATTTATTATTTATTATTTATTATTATTATTTTTTTTTTTGTTTTCTTCTGTTTGTGTTCTGCACACAACAACCTCTCTATACGCGTACTTTTTTTCTTGTTATACTCTCTCACTATACGGCCTCGTACATCAAGACTGGTCTGTATCCGCCTTCCCCTTCTTTTATTATTATTATTATTATTATTTTTTTTTTAACGGATCCGCTGTTGAAGTCTCTTTTCTGCAGTACTTCCGAAAATAAAAGAATCGGACGGCCATTACTCTTACTTGATAGTACTGGTACAATCCTATCACCTTTTTTTTTCTTTTCTTTCTTTTTTTTTTTCTTCTAAAACAAACATATATATATACATATATACGAACTAGCAAAGGGATTCGGCAGAAGAAGATTTTGAGAGTTGTTAAGCTATCTTGTTGTCGTTTCACAGCGAGATAACGGTTTACACACGGCTGGTACCGATTCTATTCTCTCCGCAAGCGAGAACAAAAGAAAACCATCAACAACATCAACAAACAAACAAACAAATAAGAATAAGAAAATCTAAGAAAAGAAAAAGTAACACGCTGAAAAACAACAATCAAAGTAGAGAGCAGCAGAGCTTCAGAAGGCTTGTTTACTCTCATAACTATCATTAACTATATATATATCTATTAAAAATAATTCCACTATTTTTGATCAGTAAGGGTATATTTTTCTTCTTCTTGTTATTTTTTTTTTTCTCCTTTTTTTCGGTCTGAAGAAGAAGAAAAGGTTGATCCCGTACCAAAGACTTGCTACTGGCTCTACTCCGGCACGAGAGGAACATCCTAAACTTGAGCAAACGGCCCCATCCCCTACTCATATCATTGTTCTCCCCCCTCAGGCGTATTAATATTGTATTTCTATTTTTTGGATCCTTTTTTTTTGTGTTGTTTACTCTCTGTAAAGCTGCCTTTTTTGTGTGTTTTGTGTTCTTTTTCTTCCTCTTTGGCTGCATTTCTGTCAGAATAAAGCACAGGAGAGATTTAGATTTCAATCGTATCAAACCGCCTCACCACCTCCCGTGATCAGCTGCTAGGGCGAAGCTTTCTTTCTTTTTTTTTTTGCTTCTCAAAGAAGTTCATTTCATACTCCTGTCCTTTCTTCTTTATCTTCATCATCATCTTTATCTACAAAAAAAAGAAAAAAATAAAATAAATAAAAATACATCAGCAACAACAAACACATATAATCTCTCTTTCTCTACCTCTGAAACGGTTTTCTGTTTTATTCCACTTGCTGGTCCTCTAACAAAGATTAGAAAGTATTAGAAACCGAGACGGAGAAGAATATATATATATCTATATCTATATATATATATATAGATAGATAGATACGTCCTTGGACTGGCAACAAGCTCCATTTTTCTTTAGACGTGCGCAGAGGAGAAGGCAGTACACCTTCTCTCTTTGACAGTTCGTTTCTTTCTTTTTTTTTTTCTTCTGTTTCTCATTCAGTGGATCACGAGGGATCTCTTAAGAACTGCTGTGGTGAGGATCCTTTTTTTTTTTCTCCACCTGGAAGAGAACCGACAGTGAGGCATTTATCAGGATAAAACAACAAACAAAAGCAAACAAACACAAAAAAAAAAGAAAAAAAAAGAAAAAAAAAGAAGAGGAAGAGCCAATCTCTCTTTTTTTTTTTAAATTTATTTCTTCTACGGTATTCAAAAGTGTCTTGCCTCTAGTCCATTTCCCTCTCCTTCCAGCTTTCCCACACGGAAGAAGGTCCCCCTACCCCCCCTCCCCCCCTCCCACTTTTCTTTTTTTTTTCTATCCAGTTTCTTTTCCTTTTCCTTTTCCTTTTTCTTCTTCTTTTGTTGTTGTATAGAGGTGTCTCGTGCACACTAAGAGGTTTCTGTCAATCTTGGTGGTGGCCTGCGTTCTGATAGATACGTATATATATTGGAATCCTTTTTGCGATTCGTGTGTAGCTGAGTGTTTTTTTTTTTCTTTTGTGTGTGCTATATATACATTTTTGTTGTTTCTACGTGCGCTTGGGTGTCTTACTTTAATTCTTATTTGCAAGAAAAATTGGTGCCGTACTTTGCGCTTCTTCGTTTCACTGGTTTGTTTCGTACAAAAAAATAAAACTAAAAAAAAAAACACAAACCAGCAAAAGAAAAAAAAAACCAAACAAAAAAAACACAAATCATATCAACAACAAACCAAACCTTTAAGAATAAGAAGGTTCTGCTCTACGAGGAGAGGAGATCAAAGCAGCTCAAGAGGAAAATACACTAGAGCGACCCTAAAAATACAATCCGCAAAACAACAACAACAACAACAACAACAAAAGAGAACAACCCGAAGGTGAGTTCCTTATTGGGGTGCCGTTCCATATCTGCGTATCTTATTCCATAGCTTCCTTTTTCATATCCTCCATCTCTCCACAACGAAGCTGCGGATCGGCGAAACGAAGAAATTGTGCGCTCCACGGCATAGACTTCTCTCCTCCCATTCGAAGGTTGTCTCCCTGCCACACTATAAGTAACTCCATACTACATCTATTTTAATTTTAATTTAATTTTTTATATTTCCTTTCTAACGTTTATTATTATTATTCACTACTACTATTGATTATTATATATCTATTCTCTTCTTTTTTTTTTAAGGGACTCAAAGACACACAGGGAGAGAAGGGGCAGCTTATCATCTCTACCAGGTCAGTGTGCCATCGTATCGAGCCGACGAACCGAGCGAGTACGGGCAGAAAAATAAAGTGTAAGTTGTAGTATAAATATCTCAGAAACTGCACAGAAGTAAAAGCCGTTGTGCGTAAGTGTGCTATACTTCTTGTTAAAATATTAAAAAAAAAATAAGACAAAAGACAAAAAAAAAAAACAGCCTCGAAACGTATATAGAATAGTTTCCGCTTCATACCTCTTTACTGTGGTTGCTACAGAGAAGAGATACAGCCTATATAATACACCCACCAGCACCCTATATATATATATATATATATATATATATATATAGTACCCATTCCCTTGCAGAAAAAAAAAAACATTTTTATTTTCATTGAACATAATAGTGGAACGGTATTCAACGGTAGTACTTCCGGATCAGGATCTCGAAGTTTCGCTGAAAGGAACATCATCATCATCATTTTTTTTTTAACAATTTAAAAGAGTCAGTTAGTTGGAGGCCTTAAAAAAGAGCAAAAAGAAGAATAGTAATAATAATATATATAATATTGTTATTCCAGGAGGAGAGAGAGAGAACAACAAGAGAAATTCAACGCACAAACGAGAGAGAGAGAGAGAGAGTACTGAATCGTTTCGTCTTGTCGGCCGTTTCCTTTTTTTTTTCTTTTTTTTTCTTTTTTTTTTTTTGCTTGTTCCTGTGCGGATCTAAAGACCATCGTTCATCCCCCCCCTTCTTTTAAAAAGTTCATCATCAATTTTTTATTTTTATTTTATTTTATTTTACAATTTTATTCCTACCCCTTTCCTCCTTCTTTTCGAAACCATGGGCGCCCTTCCGAGCCGCGAGTCGCAGCAGCGAGGCCTCTACTCGCACCGTCATGGACGAAATCGACGCAACGAGATCATTCTCGTCCCGCTCACCAAGGAATTCTTTCCCTCGCCCAACTGCGCACTTTTCAAGCACGTCGCCGCAGCCCGCCACCGCCGCACCGCAAAGTACTACTTTAGAGCACTCCGCGACGCCAACACCACAACGCATGAGAGCGACTTCTTCTGCATGACCACTGCTGTCACAGACTGGGCTGGATTCGTCGAGCAGTGCGTGCGGGCCAGCCGGCGAAACAACAACAACAACAACCATGGCTCCACCGAGAACGGGGGCGAGGAGAGCCCCCTCAACTTCCTCTTTCACAGCTTTACCGATACCCTGGAGGGCCTGTATGAGGTCCTCGTCGGCGACAACGAAGTGGGCATGTTCGAAACTGATAAGGAGCTACGGGAGGCGTACATGCGCCAGGTGGAGCACCAGCGGAAAAGCACTCGAGACGGCGGGGCGGACGGGTCCAACAGAAGCGGGAGCAGCAGCAGCAGCAGCGGCGGCGGCGCGGAGGCGTACCTCGCGGGGTACGTGGCGGCCAAGCGCTACGCGCAGGGGAAGGCCGCACACACGCTACACCAGTCTCTCCCCGCCGCTGGGGAGCACGGCGTCACGCTGGACCACACCACCGGCACCACCAGGACCTCCCCGCCCCAACAGGGCGCCTCGACCACTCCCCGCGGTTCGTCGCCCTCCAGCACGGCCCACGGCCAGGTGCCGCCCCCACCTCCGCTGGGCAGCAATGCGCTGCCGCCCGCCGCTGCCTCCATTTCCACACCCACGGCCAGCAGTAGTAGCGGCAGCGGCAGCGGCAGCGGTGGGAAGCGCATGGCCAACACCAAGCATGTGACCAGCCCTGCTGCCTATTACGTTCGCCCCATTCCGTGCGCCATCGTCTCTCGGTGTGACCCCAACAAGCCCCCGCCGGAGGACGACCCGCACTACGTTCCGTTCCAGGACACCTACGTGAAGGTGGTCGGGATGTTTGGCGTGTTCCCCAGTACGGTGGGCATGCGGTACGTGTCGAGGGCAAAGACCGCCACCGCTCCACCACCTCCACCACCGAGGATGGCCCCCTCGCAGCGACCAGGCACCGGCATCGCGGGAGCGACGACACCACCCGGCCCCGCAGCCGGCGCCTCGGCGAACCATCCCACCCCCAGCGCACAGCCCGCCTCCTCCCTGCCACGCTCCACCACCGGGGCCAGCGCCGCCAGCTCGCTTGGGAATCAAGGCGTAGGCAGCCAGCCCAGCTCCCCCCTGCAGCCGCAGCAAAGCCAAGGGTTTCAGGCCTCCACCAGCTTGTCAACCCCCAACCTTGGTGCGACCCACCACCACCAGCCGTCCACCTGCACCATGGACTCCCTCCACAGCGCCGCCTTGGAGGAGGACCGCCACGGCACAGCAGGGGCGAACAGCGGCCCTATCGGGACCCCGCCGCTGCAGCCCCACCGTTCTCCTGCTGGAGACGCAAGCACCCTGAACGCCTCTCGCCAGCCCCCCTCGCGACCATCCGGCTCCTCCTTCCCCCTCAAGGAGGGCGCCACCAACGGCGATGACGACTTCGACCCTGCCGAGTGCGTGGAGCAGCACCTCCTCAAGGGCAGCATGTTCGTCGACAAGGACGTCGGCGATCAAATTCTTGGCAATGTTGTGATGCTCGCGATCCATATGTACGTCCGACAGAGCTGGCAGGCGGGCATCCACCCCACCTACCTCCCCGCGATGCCCATCCTCCTCCGTGCCCCGCTCTCCAACATCCCGATGCTGCAATTCATCCGTGAGTTTCGAGTGCGGCTGCGGTCGCTCCTGCGTGCCGGCACAGCGAGGAGTGGGGAACTGCCCTCCCACATTGGCCTCAGCGGGTTCCACCCGGACGACATCAACGCCGCCAACAGCGCCTTCAACCCGGCCAAGCAGCGACTCCACGATGATGCGTACGTGTTCGAAGAGGACGTACCGGGCGTGACCTCCTTGGCGCAGCTCTTCGGCCCACACATGGGCAACAGCCCCGTCATGCCCTCTGTCTTCTCCAACCCGCCGCAGCTCCAGCTGCAAAAAAAAGTAATACTAGCGGCCAGCAGCACAAGAACGCCTCGTCCGGGACCGCCTCGAGCCATGGGTTCCCCGGGGGGCTCTCCAGCTCCCCCCCATCCCCCCCCGGCTGCGGGCCACACAGCACCAACAGCCCCACCGCGCGGCAACCAGCAGTAGCGCCGCCAGCGGGGCAGCCGCAGCCCGGCTCGACGGTCGTTGTCTCCGGCGCCCCGTCCATCCCGTGCGGCTTCCTCCCGAAAGAGATCCCTGTGCTAATGATGTCGGGTTTCAACGTGCAGGCCGCCCCGCTCCGCGACGCGCTGCTCAACACCCCCGCCCCCTCGCCTGCCTTCGCCGCCGCGACCCTCCCTGGCCCCGTCCCCGGCACTGGCGCATCCCCGGCGGGGGGTGCCTACACCCGCGCCGTACACCGAGGCCTTCCGCCAGCAGATGCTGCAGCGCCGCAAACAACAGTTCCGAATGTGGATCGAGGATGGCCACCTCTGCCTGTGGTGCAGCGCCGCGTACATGCGCCGCGGCTGCCTCCTCCTCGCCCAGCAGCTGAACACCACGGTGGACAGCGATGCGGTGCCGGAGCAGCGCGAGTGGCGGTACGTGGGCCTGATGCGCCCCGGCCACCCGGTCCCGATCCCGACCTCCTTGCTCGACGTCACCGTCGTGGCGGAGGACATGCCCAGCCTGGGGCTCTTTCAGGGGGATGTCCTGCGCTGTAGCACCGCCGCAGAGGTGCTCGCGGCCGCCCGCGGGGTGCCGCTGCCGATTCCTACCCCCGCCAACAACTACAACTACAACTCGCCCACGACCCCCGGAGGGCCGTCCTCACCCGGCAGTGGATCGGGGTCGAACCCAGGCAGTGGGGTCTTCTCCTCCCCGCCGTCGCAGACGCTGCAGCCCCCTGCTGGAGCCTTTTGGGTCCGGGGGGCGGGTGGGCTGGACGATTCCTACGTCAACTGCACGGCGCTGATCTCCACGGGCTCGACCCTCCAGAAATTGGAGAAGCAACAGCAGCGCGTGCTCAAGCAGAAGGATGGGGCCGCTGTTGGGGGCGGCGCGAAGGCCGGGGCGGATGGCGCTGCCACCGTGCCCACCTCCCCGCCGAGCACGAGCAATGGGGGGGGGGCCAGCAGCAGACCCGGCGCTGCTGGTGGTGGGGCCAGCAGCAGCGCCAGCCCCGAGCTGAACCGCTGTGATGGCACGCTCAACATTGAGGAGGTGATACTGGCCTGGATGAAGGGCATCAGTGCGAGCACACGGGACGTGAAGGAGACGGACCCTGAGTGGGTGCGGGACCCGATGCACGGTGAACCCGTGCGGATCGATCGGTACGTGATTCGTCGACTGGAGCACGACGGGGTGCGGTACTTCATCGGCGTCACCCCAAGGTTCATTGGGCAACAGCGCCGCCTGGAGGAACGCCAACAGCAGCAGCAGCAGCAGCAGCAGCAGCAGCAGCAACAACAACAGCATATTACAGCACTCGTCCCTGTACAGCCGCTGACGGGGTGTGTGATACAGCCACCACACCTTCGCTCTCCACCAGGGTCGGCCAACGCGTCGGTGCACACTACGGGGAGCATGACGGCGGGGCTCTCCTCCGCTGTGGGCCCACAGGCGCCGTCCGTGTCGCAGACGCTGGGCGGGTCCGGCTCTCCATTTCTTTCCCACTCACCGCCTTTTCAGCAGCCCCATCCCCTCCTGCACTCCCCGCCAGATCGGGCGAACCGGCACAGCAGCAGCCACAGCGGCGCCTCCTCCAGCCTCGGAGGGTCGCACGTTCAACTGCAGCAGCAAGGCCAGCAGTGGACCACCACGAACGGCCTCGTGCAGCAGACGCAGCAGCAGCCGCAGCCGCCGCCGTCGGGGGGTATGTTTATCTCTGGGCCCCCCAGCTTCTTGTACGCCTATACGCAACAGCCGCCGCCGCAGCCGCAGCAGCAGCAGCAGCAACCACCGCCAGTGCCCGGGGGTATGACGTACATCCAACACGCTCAGCAGACGCACCCGCTCCATCACCACGCACAGCCGCAGCCGCACCCCTCCGCCGTACTCCTGGAAGCCCAGATGCGTGTGGGACACCAGCAGCAGCAGCAGCAGCAGCAGCTTCAACCTCAACTTCAACCGCAGCAGCAGCCGCCGCCGCAACAGTTCCAAGCGTTGATGAGCTCTCCGATCAGCGGTACACCTATCTTGCAGCTCTCCAATGAACATCAACAGCAGCTCATGCACTTCTCTCAACTCATCCCCAATGCAGTCCTGCAGCAGCAGCAGCAGTTGGCCCCTGCGGTGCAGCCCTCCCCGCAGCCGGTGTTAACGCAGACGGCGACGCGTGCCAGCGGGATGCCGCCGCAGTGCGCTGCGCCGCCGCCGTCGGCGGTGGTGGTGGGAGACAGCCGTACGGCTGCCTGGGGGCCCACCGAGTTCCACTTTGGTGCGGTGGGCGGCGGAGGCGAGCCCGCCCCTTCCCCTCGGATGGCGCAGGGAACGCGACCACCGCACAACAACAACAACAACCGTAAACATCATGAGACCTCTGAGGCGGAGCGCCGGCGGCAGGACGAGGACGACGACGACCTCTTCCGCGGTATCGCGAGAGGAACAAGCGGCACCAGCAGCAGCAGCCTCAGCAGCCGCCGCAACAGCTGGATGGACTAGAGCAGCGCTTCACCGAGAGGGATAGAACTCGTTAACCAGCTATTCATCAAGTGTGTATCTTCGCCTGGGGCGGGGCAGGGACGTGGGACAATTTTGATTTTTATTTATTATCATCATCATTTTTTTTTTTTTCTTCTGAATTCTTTTTTTTTTTTTAGTATTACATATATATGTTTTTTTATTTTTATTTATTTTTTTTCCTTCTCGCCTTAATCGGTTCCTGCTACTTTCCGATACAGGCGCCTAGAGAAAAAAAAAAAAATAAGAAGAAAAAAATACGTAGAAACAGAAACTAAAAAAAAAAGAAAAAAAAAAAGAACACAAGTACCGGGGAAACGGCAGACTACGGAGAAGGGAAAACAGACCACAACAAAGACAGTGAACGAAGGAGCGGGTGGACAACGTTGTTTTTGATGTGCTCCGTTTTTTTTTTTTTTTTTATTCTTATTTTTTTATTTTTATTTTTATTTTTATTATTTATTATTATTTATTTATTATTATTTTTTTGAGGGTTGCCGAGCCGAAGTAAAGAAACAACTTGTTATCCGGAGGAGGGAGAAGGACGTACTTCCCCACTTCTGTGAAGGACAAACCAGACTGGCTGACGCACGGTTTTTTTTGTGTCTATGAGTGTGCGGGAATGAACTGCATCAAGCCGCGGACTGTCTGCATTGAATGGGTTTGGCGTCCAGCCTGTTGTATATTTCTTTAACCCCTCCCTCCTCCTCCCTCTCCCCATTGCTTGGGCGTCGTTCGTTGTGCGGTTCAACGCAGGCGCTCCAAGGCTCCTTCTTCTTTACGTCGCCGTGTTTTCCTATGCGCAGGTGTGCCGCCGCCTGGCTCCTGCTGCTCCTTCTCCGGTACCCCCCCCTTCCCCCCCCTTCCCCCCCACCCCCAGCCCCCGCTTTAGACATGGACAACGAAAAAAAGAAAAAGAAAAAAAGAAAAGAAAAAAAAAATATTCCACAAAAAAAACAACAGAAAAACAAAAACAAAACAAAAACAAAACGAAACAAAACAAAACGAAACAAAACAACAATGAGGTAATCTTCGATTGATTTTGTTGTGTGAGGCCTTGCTAATTATTATTGCTTCGTGACGTAGCTGGTGCTTCGTTATGTTTATGTTTGCTTTTTTTTGATGTTAATGATGATGTTTATGAGCAAACCACACGGTCTCTCCAGAGGATTATGTTTCCTGTGCCGCACTCCTTTTTATTTATTTATTCAAAGAAATATATATATATATATATATCAGATTCTATTTTGTTCCACCTGCTGAAGTGCGTGAAACAAACTATGAAGGAAAGAAAACCGGGAGTAAGCGGATACATGCAATGCAATGCAGAGAGAGAGACATAATTTTTCCTCGTGCATCAATTCTGTTCTTTGTCCTCTGCACATTGCCCTTTCCCCTGCGTGCTCGCATCAGAACCATAAGAAAAAACAGCAACTAGTGCTATGGATTAAGGGAGGACCGGTTGGGAAAACGACAAAAGAAACAATAAATACATAATTAAATTGAAATGGATCTTCCTACATAGTTTCTGGCACTCCCTTTCATTCGCTATCTGGCCCCTATCCCATTTTTTATATTCATATGTTGATATACGTCTCTATATAGATTGTTTTGTTTTGTTTAATGGTGCTGATTAGAAGTTTTCTCCCTTTCCTATTCTTAACACGTATTGATTCTTGGTGCCTTTAGTGTCGAGTCCCCTTAGAACATCTCATGGACTTCGAGGATTTTTGTGTTTCTGAACACGATTTACGTTAGACTATATGTAACCGTACATCACTCCCCCATCCATTTCATCATCTTTTTTTTTTCTTCTGTTTTTCTTTGCAACCAAAGAAAGAGCGACCCTTAAAAGAAGAGAAAAAAACAAACAAAAACCAACAACAACAACCACTAACAAAACAAAAGAGAAGAACAGTTCAACGGGAAGACATATATATATATATATATATATATATATTGTTCTATATATATTTCGTTAAGTTATTTTTAAAATGCAAATAGATTTATACCGTCTAATTTATTTATGGATCAACTTTTTTTTTATATTAAAAAATTTTCTTTTAAAAGTATTCCTACTGTTATTATTATTATTATTATTATTATTATTATTATTACTGTGTGATGTGCCCTCTTTTATGTATCGATTGCTTACCTTGTATTCCCCCCACTGCTTCTATAGTCATACTTTGATGGTGTTGTTGTTATTGTTATTTACCATTTATTATTTGTTCTTTTTTTTTTGTGAATGATGTCGGATGCCTTTTCTTTTTACATCTTTAGAAGGGGACGCATGTATTTCTGTGTGTGTATGTGTGTGTGTGTATCCCTGGCGTGTTCTTTTGTGTAGTAAGGGCACCACCATGGGGCAAATAAAGAAACACGTTGGTCGTGTCGTGTGGCCGTGGCCTTCACCATCGCCATTCTACGCAACAATACTGAAGAACACATTTCTCATCCTCCTTCTTTATCACAACCCACGGTTGTTCCATCCTATTCCATCCCATTACTTTTTTTTTTCTTTTTGGTTCTTTTAAGTTTATTATTGTTATTATTATTGTTTTTTTTTTTTTTCTTTTTCTTCAAGTTTTTCAACTTTTTACTTGTGCGCCGTTCGAATAGAGCTCTGCGGCCCACCCGCCTCTCCCACTCCTCTCCCGTAGTTTTCTCTTTGAGGAACGAATTAATTTTGTGGCAAGTGAGGGGAAGGTCGTGGTGTAAGCCATTTTTTTTTTTTTGATAGAGCGAGCGAGAGAGAGAACAAAGGACGAAAGAGGGAATGCGGTATGTCGTCATTCAGGGTGAGTGAATGTGTGCGCTTTCAGATGGTTATAGTGCGCACCAATACGAATAGTGAGTGTTTTCTTATGTTCCTTATTTTTGCGAACAACTTTTTTTTTTTCTGCCGCTCTCTTTATATTTATGTCCTCCCTTCCCCCTTATCCTTTTCTCTCTCTCTCTCTCTCTGTGCCGTTGGACAGAAGAACCCTTAAAAAAAAATAATTAACCATATCCCTTTCCCCTAGATATTTCCCTGTTTTAAATATATTCATCGAAAGAGCGATACACGAAAGCACCCCCGGCCCCCCCGCTCTCAAGAGCCTGGGCCTCCAAAAACAACATCGCTGACCCCTTCTTCTTTGTTATTTTCGTTTTTTTTTTTTGGTACTTTAAAAAAAGACCTCCGCGTTCCTTTATCCCCCCTCACGCCTACTCTGGCTGTTTTCCCTGCCGAACAGCTTACAATAACTCGTTTTTTTGTTTTTTTTTTTCTGTTTTATTGCGCATCCAAGCATTGACAGTCAGATATGAATGAACACCCACTCACCCCTGTCCCTCTTATGTCTGTTTGCCAGCTACTGAAATGCCTTCCCCTCAAAAAAAAAAGAAAAAGAAAATATATATCAGCAGCGAGAGAGAGAGAGAGAGAGCTAGTGGCGGTGGTCTACACCCTCCCTCCTCTCCCCTCCGCCTTCTCCACACACTGCACACGTATATGTGTAGGGACAGACAGATTAGGCTGCGCACCATGCCGTCTGTTTTGTTGCTGCTGCTGCTGTTGTTGTCGTCTCCCTTCGACGTTGAATCACATCCATTCCACGACACGGACAAGGAGGGCGATGGGGAAATTTAGCCCGTTGCGCCACCACCAACGAAAACAACGCGAGCACAAACAAACAAGAAAAAGTTGCGGACAAAAAAAAGCATGAACGAAAAAGAGAAAGCGCAGAAGTAAACAAAAATTAAAAAATAAAACAAACAAGTACACATAAATATTGGGATGTACTTTGCCGCCGTTTTCATTCACTTTTTTTTTCTTTTTTTTTTCTTCTTCTTCAATGAGAGAGAGAGAGGAAAAGAAAAGAAAACAAAAAAAAAGTGGAGGGAGACCGATAGGGCAAAGAACAAGTACTCCTCAACCCAGAGATGGGTTCTGCGCTCATTTCCTTTTCCTTTTCAGCCTCTTTTTTTTTTTGTTTTCTGTATCCCCAAAAAGAGTCATATCCACTACCCTGCTCGCGATTTTGTGTTGTTTTTCTTTTTAATTTTTGTTTCCTGGAATGATTTTTTTTTTTCTTCCTTCCAACTTGCCAACTTGTTTATTTGATTAGATTGATCCTAGCTGGTGAAGGGTGGGCGAGAGCCGCAATACAAACCAAGAAACAACGAACTAAAAACTGAACAACAACAAACCGAAACAAAAAATCAAAAAAGTTCTACAAAAAAAAAAAAGTCGTGTGGACCGAAATGCGAAGAGCGGCACCAATGAATAATTTAAATAATTAAAAAAAAAAGAAAAGAAAAAAAAAAGCGTTCTTTCTTCATGTTGTTTTTCACTTGTGAGGGGGAAGCTCCGTTTCCGGTTCATCCCGGCTGTCCTGCCGCCACCCCACCGCCCCTTCCAGTACGGGTGGGTCGTGGGCCCACGATTGACACTGGCGGCCAGGTCTTCAAAGAAGCAGGGAGAGAAAGCAATGAAGAAAACAATGTCAAGAGACGCCACAAAAGAAGATCGCCCGTTATGAGCCCAATCCAATGCATTCAATAAAGCTCTCATCCTTTTCCGAGTCTTGCCTCCCCTCCTCATGTGCACATATATATATATATATATATATATCTATATATCTATATATCTATATATATATGGGAGCGTGTAGGCCAAGAAATGGGCGAAGGCTCTCAGGAGAGAAGAAGAGAAGAAGAAAAAAAAATGAATAGAGAGAGCGAGGAAAATAATAATAATATTAGTATATACATACATATACATATACAATATTAAATAATGATGGACATCCTAAAATTAATTAAGTAGAAAACAACAACAACAACATTAGCATTATTGTTTCAGAGAGAGAGGGATTAGATCATCGGTTTCCTGCTCGGCACAGCACTCCCCCTGCTCTACACCGCTCACGGTTCATCTCTCCATACGCGCTTCGCCTTCTTCTCCGTTCTTTTTTTTTTTTTGACTTTGAAGCGGATTTTTCTTTTGTTTTCTTCTTTACGGTTTGCACACCCCCTCCCCCTCCCCCCCCCCACATCCACACAAAGGAAGGAGCTTTTGCCACCCACTCGTATAACAACTGTACCTCACACTCTCTCTTTTTCACGCACCTTACAGCTGAAGCGTTGTAGGAACTCTAAGGTGTGGCGGGGTCTTCCATTAGTTAGTGCATCCCGACCAGAGCCAGCCGGCAGCGGGGCATCCGTTGCCCATTTAAAGCCCATCTTGTACCTGTGGGCCGCTCTATATATTCACACCCCGCTGCTCAAACATCATCAATACTTTTAGTGCATTATTGATCTCTCTCTCTCTCTCTCTCTCTGTCTCTCTACTGTAACGACCAGAGGAGCAACGGCAAACAGAGAAAGTGTGTTGTGTTGTCCTCCCTTTCATCCACTATCCGAACCATGTCCACCGTCTCGCCCGCCCTTTCCCCCCGGAGCGAGCCGCACCGCCACCTCCTGCAGCGCAAGGTGTTGCAGGACACCGAGGGGCGTCAGCGAGCGCGGCGCGAACAGGAGGAGGAAACGGCCCGAAGCAAGTGCCGTGAGCTTTTCAGCGCCGGTCCAGCCGGCGCTGCCTCCCGCAACCAAATGAAGCCCGCCAGCTCTCCGGGGGCCATATCCACGCGGACAGCACCCACCACCGCGTTTCTTTCGCCCAGAACCACCGCCATCGCAGGAGGAGCTGCTGCTGCTGCTGCTGCCCCCGTCGCGGCTGTGCTGGCCAGCTCCAGCCCCTCCCCGCACACTGGCGCGGGCCGCCGTGCAACAGCCCCGCCCGATATCCCTGCTGTATCGAGCGCAGATCCTGGGGCTGCTGCTGCTGCTGCTCCTGCTACGGATGCGATACGCACCATCACCACCACCACCAGCGGCGGCGGTCTCTCCCCTTCCACCGTCTGCGTCAATGTTGCGAGCAACCTGGCAAATGTACGCTGCGCTGGGAAACCAAAGGCCAAACTCCTCCTCCCCGTCCCTCACGACATGGCGGAGGGGAGAGAGGAGAGAAGAACGGAACCCCACGCCTCCGGCGGCGGCCCCCTAGGCAAGGTGCAGCGCACCTCCACCCCAGCGAGGAAGGGGAAATCCACCACCGCAGCGACGGGCGGCGACGACTGGCATGCCACGACTGGCATGACAACACGCAGTGGCAAGGATACGATGATAACCCGCGGAGGTGGGCCAGGGGAGTGGGATTGTCTGCCACCCGACAACAACAACAGCAACAACAACAGCACCAGCACCTGCACCAGCGTTCCTGCGGGCCTGACGGTCTTGTCCCTCCACCAGGCCAACACGGCGCTGCAGCAACAGATGCTGCGGCTGCAACACCAGCTCGTTGACACCCAAACGGAGCTGGTGTCGGCCAAGCAGCACCATTCTCAACGGGAGTCGGCGTACGAAGAGGAAATCCGACGTCTCAAGCAGTCGCGCAAGGAACAGCAGCAGCAGCTCCGCCAGCATCAATTTACGATGGAGCGCATACAGCAGCGCGAGCTGCGCCGCTCCCAGACGCCTTCACCCGCCCCGGTGCGGCTGTCCAACAACAGCAGCTCCACAGCGCATTCGAGTGGCCAAGCGGGGGGGACGTTGATGAGTAGCACGGATGGCGCCTTATCCACCGTCAGCGGCGATACCTTTGTCCAGCTGCAGGCGCGGCAGGAGGTGGAGGAGAAGGAGGAGCAGTGCGCTGCCCTGCAGGAGCAAGTGCGGCGCTTGACCGAGGAGCTGGAAACAGAGCGGAGCGAGTGGAAGAGCGCCAACACCAAGCTGGAGCAGGACCTGTGCGCTGCCAGGGCGGAGCAGGCCCGGCTGGAGCAGCTCACCCGGCAGCAGCGCGAGGCCTTTGAGGAGCTCGTCCGCTCCTGGGAGGAGAAGTACCGACAGGCGACCACCCCGCCCCCGCTGCTGCTGCGGGCCAAGCGTTCGCCAAAGGTTACCTTCCAGCTGGAGAACGACGAGGCGGCGCAGCAGCTGCGGGCGGACATGCGACAAATGCGGAAGGAGTACGAGATGATGGAGTGGCATACGGTGTGGCTAGAGAAGGAGACGACGACACTGCGGGAGCAGATGATGAAACGCCAACCAGCCGACCCGAGCAGCAACGCAGTGGAGCAGAAGGAAGCAGAGGGCGCCGCCGCCGCCGCCGCCGCGAAGCAGAAGAAGGAGCTGGAGGAGCTGCATACCCTCGTCCGCAGCGCCAATCATAAGATCCGGGAACTGGAGGAGGAGGCGCAGCGCCTGCGCACCGCGCTGGAGGCCTCCGAGACCCGTTGCGCCACGACGGCGTCGGTGCTGGAGAAGACAACCACCAAGACGGAGAAATTGCTCAAGGTGGTGCAGGAGCGTGAGGCGGAGCTCACTTGCTGCCGGGACGAGGTGGCCGCCTTGCAGAACAGCAAAGACGAAGCCGAAGCCGCTGCCAAGGCGGCGGAGAGCAGCCACCGGGTGGAGCTGCGCCGCCTGCGCCGCGAAACAGAAAAGATGTGTCGCGAGGCGTTTGAGAAGGAGCTGGCCGAGGCGGTCGAGAAAGGGGGAGCGAAGGACGCGGCGGCGCAGCGCGCCAAGGCGGACGACCTTGCCCTGCGCCTCGCAGACGCGCAGGAGCAGCTCACCACCAGCGAAACCACTCTCGCGGCGCTGCGGGAAGAGCTGGAGCTGGCCCAGCGCTCACTGGTCAAGGCCGAAGCCGCGCGCCATCGTGCGGAGGAGGCGCTGGCCGGTCAGCAGGAAGCCGCGCGCCTCGCCCAAGACCAATGCGACGCGCTCACGACGGAGCTCGCCGAGGTGCGGGCGGCGGTGGACCGGCTCCAGCGCGATCACGACACCGCTGTAACAGCGCACCGGGAGCTGCTGGCGGCCTCCGAGACCCGATCCGAGGACGTGAGCAACCGCGCCGCGGCGCTGTCGGCGGAGCTTGCACAGCTGCGCAGCGAGCTCGCCGCGAAGGAGGCAGCGGCGGCGCAGCAGACGGCGGAGGGCGTTGATCTTACGGCCCGGCTGGCGGAGCGCGAGGCGGCGCTGCAGGCGGTGGAAGAGGAGCGGACGGCGATGCGCGCCGCCGAGGCGCGCTACCAGCAGACGTGCGACCAGCTCCAGGCGCAGTTGAAGGAGGCTGAGGCTGAACGGAAAGCAGCGCTCCAGGCAGCGGCGGACGACGCGGCGGCGAAGACGGCGGCGCTGGTCGCTCAGATCGACCAACTGGAGGGGCAGCTCCAACACACAACGGCAGAGCTGGGGGCGGTGCAGCAGCGGCAGGAGGAGGAAGCGACGGGCCGCGTGGCGGATCATCTGCAGCAGCGCGTCGACGAGTTGGAGGAGGCGCTCTGTGCGATGGAGGCGCAGCGGAGCGCCGCGCAGGCCGCCCAGGAGGCGGCAGAGAAAGAGTTGGGGCGGGTGAAGACAACCAGCACGGCAGAGCTCGGGCTGCTGCGACGGCAGCTCAAGGCGAGGGAGGAGGCGGCGGCGGTGGACGGGCCCCAGACGCAGGAGCTGGAGGAGGCCGTCTGTCTCCTGCAGGAGCAGATTCTGGCGTACGAGGGCAAAGTCCGGCGGCTGGAGATGCGCCTACAGGCCCGAACGATCGCTGTGGATCGTGCGTCTACCCCCACGCCTCAGCCCTCTTCCCGCGCGGCGTCGCCGTACCGCACCGGCGTCTCGCACGTCGCACCGCTCGAGGCGCCGGCAGGCGGGGAGCAGATCGCTGTCAGTGCGAACAACAGCGCCAGAGAGCCACCGCTGGGCCGCACCACCGCCCCTCGTTTGCCTCTCGATCCAGTTGCCCTCGACAGCGGCGCTGCGCAGGACGAGGCAGCGGCGCTCAGGGTGAACAGCACCGCACGGCCCCACCCCACTCCCGCTGCGGCGGACTACCTTCAAACACCGCGCCGGGGCGGCTCGCCATCGTCGTCCCCCTCTCGCCCCGCAGCGGCGCGCCGGGCGAGATCGCCCACCTCCCCCCACCGTCTCGACCCCCGCTTCTTTGACCCCACCGTGGCGGCGGCCTCGCAGCAGACGAGCGAGATCGGGGGCGGGGCCGCTGGAGGCCTGAACTGCAGCACCTCCCTTCTCAGCTGTGGCGGCCTGACGCCCTCGACGGTGGGGAGCGGCGTTGCCGCGTCGCACCGCCCGCACGTCCCGCAGCGGCCGACGCCCAGCACACCGGTGCCGCCCGAGCTCCAGGCGCAGCTGCACGGCAGCCCCGAGGACCTCACGTTCTTGCAGATCAGTGCACGTTTTCTGCTCCTGGGCAAGAACGGTAAGCGGCTAGAGCGGCCGTTCGCCCTGCAGCTGCCGAACGAGTGCAGCCCGGCCCTCCTCCTTAACAACAGCGAGTCCCGCCAAAGGGCCGCTGCAGGGCGCAGCAGCGGCTCGGCCCTCGGTTCCATCAGCCACGTGGTGTGGGGGAGTCGGTGGGCGGCGCAGGCGAGCGCCTGGGG
This sequence comes from Vickermania ingenoplastis, assembly GCA_010157825.1. Taxonomy (NCBI): domain Eukaryota; phylum Euglenozoa; class Kinetoplastea; order Trypanosomatida; family Trypanosomatidae; genus Vickermania; species Vickermania ingenoplastis. The sequence continues at coordinate 372,754 of VFSE01000230.1, read as the reverse complement.
CACCGGTGGTGGTGGCGCGGCGGCGCAGTCCGCCGTCTTTGTCTTTGCCGTTCGTATTTCATGGCTGCCGTCGGAAGGATTGGAGGCGATCAGCGAGGCGGTGCAGCAGCAGCAGCGAGCCCGCAGCAGCTCCCCCGCGCGGCGCCACCACAGCCCCGCGGCAGGCTGCAGCAGCAGCCGCGCCCTACAACAGCCTTCACCGCCGTCGCCCCTGTCTTCCACCCCCAGCGAGAGCTGGAGTACGAATGGCCCCGGGCCGGCACCGGGCCGGCGGGAGGTACTCATCGGATTCGCCGAGCGCGGCCTACCGCTCGAGCGCTACACCGAGGAGACGCAGACGCAGCAGAAGCGGGCGGCGAGCACCGCCGGGAGCCCTCTCCAGAACAGCCAGGGTGGGGGCGGGTTCGTGTTCCACCTGGGCAAGTGGCGGACCCCGGCGGAGGCGGAGGCGATGCAGCGCCAGAGCTCTGCGCACGGGGCATCGGCATCGTCGTCGGCGGATGAAGAAGAGGAGCACGCCGCCGCTGCGTGGAACTCGCGCCGGGCGTACCAGCCGCAGCACAGGGATGTCGCGTGCTACTATTATAATATTCAGAACCGCGCCCTCTACGCCCCCATCCAGAACATCCGGCGGGCCCCTCTGCGAACCCCGAGCAGCGCTGGAGCAGCCGACGCGGAGGCGATGTCGTCGACCGTGGTGCAGTGCGCGCTGCACTCTCGAGAAAAATGCATCACGTACACCGTCTTTGAAGAGTACCCGCTGGCCGCAGGGGCCGAAGGGCTGACAGCCTCCACCCCCGCCTCCTCCTCCGCCTCCGCCTCCAGCCCGTGCGGCCAGCGGGGGAGCAGTGGAACGCGGTGGATCGAAGTGTGCCGCGACGTCGTTGGATTCCGCTCTGTCGACGTGACGAGGCCGCTCTTCCCAGCGGTGGAAGTCAATAGCCAAGGCGCCGTGGTGGAGCTCATCTAAAAAGTGCCGGCTGTGTATTGCGGGTCTCTGAAGCGAAAAAAACGCAGCCCTGCTTACCCCATCCGCTACTTGTATTTCATTCCCCTTCCCTTCCCTCACTGTTTTTTATTTTGTATACTCGCACACACACACATAAACCAGATCAATGCAGCCCATCGCACGACACTAATTCTTTATTTTATTTTTTTCTTTTCATGCCGCAAATGTTTTTTTTTTTTTTTCAAGTTTTTATTATTTTACTTCATCTTTTGTACCCCTTCCGTTTTGCTTTTCTGGTTCCTTTCCAAAGAAATTACAAACAAACAAACGAACAAACAAGAACTCAAGGAGTACGCCACGCACTTCTTCCTCTGCTGTACGTCTATATAAATATAAGTAGCGAGGTAACTGTGCCGTGCTGTGTGTTGTGCTGTGATGATTTCTAGAAGTCGAAGGCGGAGTTTCCCTTTGGCTGGCCACCCCACCCACAGAAGGCGAAGCCAAGTGGAATACTTCACTCGCTGCGTTATAGCTTTTTTATTTTTATCGGCAGGAACATCACGCGCCATTTTTTTCTCCTGTTTTCCCTTTTTTTCTTCTTGCTGGCTGTACCCGTGTTTTCTTTTTTTTTGTTTTTTTCTTCTTTCTCTTTTTTTCATGTACGTGCTGAGACAGGGATCATCATTTATACACACACACATTAGACACAAATATATAAATATAAATATATATATATATATATATAAATTTGTTTTCTACTTCTGGTTTGTCACTACCGCCAGCACAATACTGCCGCCTTGGACAGGGTCCCCCCCCCCCTGCCTCCCCTCTTGTTCATCTCTCCTTCGTGGGAAGATGGACACATCCTGCCGCATCTCCCACAATTTATTTTATTTATGTGGATGCACATAAACCACAACACATCCGCTCTTAGCGAGCCTCAAACTTTTTCCCTTTTGGTGATGTGCACGCACGTTCATACCAAGAGAAGAATAGAATAAGCTGCTGGAGAGAGCGGCGCCCCTGCTCCCCTGACTCCTCCTCTCTAGCTGCGCAGGCGCCTAGGGTGGAGCGTACACGTTATGCAATATTCTTTTCTCTTTTCTCTTTTCTCTTTTCTCTCTTCTCTCTCTTTTTTTTTTTTTTCGTTTGCTCTTGACGGACTTAAGTGTGGCTGAACGCCTCGCCTACACCACACCTACCTTCATCATCCCCAACACAGCTCCAAAGGACAACAGCACCAACATCAACATAAAGAACAGGAGAGAACTTGTTTTTTATTTCCTCTTTTTGCTGTTCCTCTCTCTCTTTCGCTTCAGTATAATTCGTACTAACGGACCTCACTCCACTCCACTCCGCCCCGTCCCAACAGAGCACTATCGAACCGCCGTCCTGCTTCACCGCATTTCTTTAATCAGCATACCCTCCACCTGGAGAAACAGAAAAACAAAAGAAAAACAAAAGGAAAACAAACAAAAAGGGCGCTTAGAAATCATCTTCTTCTCCATTTAAACGAGGGCAAAGCAGAGCAGAGTTAGACAACTAGACTAGAGTCCGTGGAGATTACGTGTCTACAACAACTACTCGTCTCCCTCCCCAGCCCTCCGGAATATCAATATTATCACGAGTCCGAGTCACAGCCCTAAGTAAGTACTTGAGTTCTCTTCTTCTTTCTGCTGTGGCGATTCATTTTTTTTTTTTTTTCACTAGCACACTCCAGAGCGGCGCTTTTTACGACGGGCAGAAATATTTTTTTTGCTCCCCCCTCCTCCTCTCTCGTACACTTCGTGTAAACCACAGGAACACGAGAGCCCCGAACGAAATAAAAAATCTGCCCTTCTCAGCAACTCGTACTACCCACCGCTGGAGAGCTAGTGAAGCGAACACCCACTCTGCTTTCAATATAGACACACAGACACACAGACACAGTTGTTTTTTCATTATTCATTTATTTATTATTATTATTATTATTATTATTATTTTTTATTATCGCTTCTCGTATTCATTGTTCCTTCTCTCCGCATGCAACGCCATTTGGATGACAGCGCGGCGGCGTCGCTGGAGAACTTTGGCGCCGCGCTTCGGCACGAGGAGGAAGGACTCCGGCGCGAGGAGCAGCAGCTCGCCGCCACCACCGCCACCCTCCGTTCCCTCGAGGCAGAGAACGAAACGCTGCGCAGCGCCTGTGACGCCCTTCCGGCGCGGCAGCGGCTGGGGGCGCTGCTGAAGGAAAAGGCCAAGTATGAGGTGCTCGTGCAGCGCTCTCAGGAGGCGCTGCAGCAGCAGCAGGCGGAGCGCGGCGCCGTGCAGCAGCCCCGACAGGTGAAGGAGAAGCAGCTGCAGCGCCTCACCGCCCAGCTGCAACAGAGGCAGAAGGAGTACATGCTCCAGGCAAGTCGTATTCACGCGGCGGCGGCGTCGCTGCTGCTGCCCGGCGAGGGCTGGCAGCAGTACGAGCGCCTGATGATGTCCAAGTCCAGCGCTGCCCAGCAGCTCCGCCGCGAAGTCCGCGAGCTGGAGGCCGCCTACGCCGCTCAGCAGCAGTGCCTCGCCGCCATGGAGAAGGAGGAGGAGGAGCAGCAGCCGGCCGGCGGTGCCACGAACCCGAGCCGCGGGGATGGAGCCGAGGAGGAGGAGGAGGCGAGACAACAGACGACGAGGGGAAAGAAAATGTATCAAGCGAGGGTGGAGCCGGACGCAGCGCTCGCGCCGGCCTCCACGACGGACAGCACCAGCGTGGTGCAGCCGTTGGTGGAGGAACTCCTGCGGTACCCGCCGCCGCCCCTGGAAACAGCGACGACGACGACGAAGAGGAGCACTGCAGCGCAGGAGGAGGAGGAGGGGGAGGGGGAGGGGGTTGGTGGTGTTGGTGCCGCATCCATAAACGAAACGGATGATGCCGATGCCGTGGACCAGCAGCGCCTGCGCCGGCTGCTCGATACGATCATCTCTACCACCACCACCTCCTCCTCCTCCTCCTCCTCCTCCTCCACACAGAGGGAAAGTTGTTCTATTATGTCGAGGCGGCCCTGCGCCGCTGCGTCACCGACACGATGGGGCCACAGGTGGAGGCGGAGCGGCAGCGCGTGGCGGCTCTCTGCGGGCAGGTGGAGGAGGAGGATCTGCGCTGCCGGGCGGCGCAGGGCCGGTTAGAGCACTGTTTGCACGAGGTGCGGCTCCAGCACCGTTCCTCCCCACCAAATGCCGAATGCAGCCCGCCCCCGCCGAGCCCACAGGGGTCCTCCTCCACCACCTCCACCTCCACCACCACCACCGCAACGGCAACGGCGGCGGCTCTGTGCCACCGGTGCGGGGAGAGTGTGTGGGACTCGTTCCGACGAGAGTCCGAGCGCGGAAAAATATGAGCGACATCGTTGGGGGTGAAGCGAGATGCCGCCCCACCCCCAACTCAACGCCGCCTTGCCATTTTACTCATCTCTCTCTCTCTCTTATATCTATTTATATCTATTTATATATTCTATTTATTTATGTGTGCGTGTTTGACACCCTTTCCCCTTTATTTCATTATTATTATTATTATCATGATTTCTCTGTCTGTTGTTGTTCTATGGTGGTTGAGATCGGCGACGCCTCCACGCGCTGCTGCTGCTGCTGCTGCTGCTGCTGCTGTAGTACTGTGGGTGCGGCTGTGCAGGCCCCTCGTGCGACACCTCCACAGAAGCGAAGAGAAACTATTGTTATCGGAGGGAAAGGTTCACCGACTCGCTTCTCTCCACACACGTACAGATGGATGGATGATACGATTCACCTATGCTCAATCCCCAATAGACCCAGACCCAATCCAAATTGCACACCGGGTTCCTCCCGCTTTCTGCTACTTTTTTTCCCTTTTTTTTTTTTATCTTTCTCGTTCGTTGCATCTCTCCTGTGTTGCGCCGCGTGAAGAAGGGTGCCCCAGCCGAGAGGGCCATTTCCCCTGCATTTTTTTTTGTTTTCCCGAATAAAAAACAACAACATACCACCAACCGGATGTATGCCACACCACTTCCGTGTGCTGCGAGTCTCTCATTTGTTTTTCGGTGGAATATGGCGGCTGGTCTCCTCCTCTCTCTGAACGGTTTCACATTCTCTCTCTCTCTCTCTCTTATCTTTCTTCTTTTTTTTTTTTTTTGATGTCTCAACGCCGACGACATGCGTTGTTCGTTCTTCTACGTAGGACAAGATTACTTTTCGCTGACGCATCATTTTTTATTCTATTGAAAACTGGCATTTTTTTTTTTCTTGTCATTATTATTATTTGATTTATTCATCCACCTCCCCTTTTCTCCTACACGAGTTTAGGTTTGTTTACGGATAAATATTTCATTTTTTTTTTTAATATTATTATTTACTCTTTTTTTTTCTACCTCCCACATTCATTATATATACATTTATACTATTTTGTTGTTCATACCAGAAAGAAAAAAACCTTTTTCTCTACTGGAAAGCGCGTCTATAGTGAGTTATTCCTCTCTCCTTTTTTTTTTGTTTTAATTTATATTTTTATTCTAAATATATATTTGTTCTTGAAAAGTTTTTTTTTCCCTTTTTTTTTTTGCTTCTATTGCACTCGTACCATCTTCCGTGCTTCTTCTTTTTCTTGTTGTTGTTTGTTCTTTCGTTCTCGTCATAGAGTTTGAAAGGAAAAGAACAGCAACAAAAGAGTGAAACAACGTGTCACCGAAGACACGAGTGCCAAAAAAAAAAAACAACAAAAACAACAAAGAACTAGGCAGAAGAAAGCAAATAAACTATATAAACTATATAAAATATAAACTATATAAAAGTTTAACAAGGCCCCCATCGTATCGCATATCTCTGACTCTCTCCCCCCTACCTATCCGAGAGAAAGAGTTTATTCGACAAGAGGGTTAGAAAAAAAAAGGATATATAAAAAGAAATATATAATAATATATATATAAGGAAAAAAAAAGACGATTGGAGAAAATAGCAATCGCGTTCATTTTCTTCCGTTCTCTGAGTCATTGTTTCGAGCGCGAATCCGACTAGAAATTGGCGAGGAGCTCCATACCCATAGAAGAAGAAGAAGAAGCGTAGAAACAACAACAACAGCGCAAAAAAAAGAGAAAAAAAAAAATACTTCCGTCGCGCCTGTCCCTAGCTCCACTCCACTCCACGCTTCGGCACCGTACGTAGGTAAAAAAAGGTGGTACAGCAACCCCAGTAAACTGGTCTCACCCAACCAAGAGTAGAAAAGGAAAGAAAGATATCGAAAAAAAGAAAAAAAAAAGAAGAAGAAGAAGAAGAAGGAATCTCGTATCTCGTTCATCACCAGATACGAAGGTCTTTTTTTTTTTTGTTGAACCTCTTCTTGTTTTCCTCTTGCTATTCATATCCGTCCCCGCTGAGGTGCACCTACAACTGGCTGGGTAAACCATCGTATCCCTCGTTTCGCACCATCTCATCCAGCAATCCCTCAGAGAACTGTACTCACTGCTCTTCTCTATCCATTTCGTTTTTTTTTTCTTCTTTTTTTTTTTCTCCATTTGCTTCCTCTTCTCACTCGGTTTTTGAGGCGCGTATTCGTATTGTTTTTCTTAAAAAAAAAAGTTATACTGTTGTTACGGTTATTCAGTGTTTCTCAACTTTTTGTTTTAGCTTCTTTTTGTTTTTCTCGGACATCCCCCCCCCCTTAAATATTACCTTTGTTTATTTTATTTATCTTAATTATTATTATTATTATTTTTGCTTCTTCTTTTATTATTATTTTCTGCGCTCCTGCCCCCTTAAGTCCTCTCGCTTCTCATCTTTATATCTATCCCTCCGCTGTGTGACGTTGAATCCTTCAATTGTATTTTCGAGATTTTTTTTTTTTTGTTTTGTTTATTATCACATTTTTTGAGATCTTGCTTTATTATTATTATTATTAATTTATTTATTTATTCTTCTTCCAAGCGTACCGATCCGCCTGCTCCAGTCCCACTCTCCGCACCACTACTATTATTATTATTATTATTATTTTGCTGCGGAGACATATCGCTCGAAAAGAAGGCAACAAAGAGGTCCCCCTCCCCCCCTATATCTATATCTACTATAAACACATCAGAAAAAGAAAAATAATAAAAGAAAAAGAAAAATAATAATAAGAAGGAAAGGAAAAGAAACCACCGAAATTCCAACAAACAAACAAACAAACAAAGAAGATCATCCTTTGAATTGTCGATTGATTCAGCACAACTACTGGAACACAAAACAGCAACAAGAACAGAAACAAATAAACAAACAACAGGTGAAGATAAGAAAAAGAAATATTGAAGAAAAAATCAACACAGGGAAGGACAAGCCCTACTTCTTTTTTCAGCATCTCCTTCGTCATCTCTTTCTCTCTCTCTCAAGAAAGATACGAAAAGAGCAAGAAAGTAGTACGAGGATATTGCGTTGACAGACATCTGAGCGACAGAAGCCTTTTTTCTAAATTATTACTACGTACTCCTTTATACTCTTCCTCCACCTGAAGCACACACAAACACACACTAAAAAAAAAGTAATTATTAAGTGTTTCGCCACTATCAAAACAGCAGAGAGGATCATCACTAGCTTCATATTATTCAACTTCTTTGTGAGCGAATCATAAACAACAAAAACAACAACAAAAAAAAACACAAAACACTTTAAGGTTGTGCAGCGCGCGTGATACACACAGCCTCATTAGAAGATAAGGAGATCGATTCAGAGAGAAAGAGAGAGCGCCAATCCTTTGTAGTACGGTGGCAACACATTTTTTTTTCTTTCTTTTTCGATAGTCGACGGTTATTAAGGATATCGTATCGGTTGATATTCCTTTGTAGAGCACTATTCGTTTATTATTTATTTCTTCCCCCCCCCCCTTCCCGTGTTGCTTCCACCCGGTTCGTACTTCGTAAGCCAGATCAGATAGATAGTGGATTGATTTCTCACTCCTTTCGGATCATCTCGCTCTCTCCCCCTCCCCCCAAACAGACGCCACCTCTCCCTCTCTTGTCTTCTTCCCCTTCACAAAGGTGAAATCAGTAAATAAATAGTATTCATCGGTCTTCGTCACTTAGACAAGTACATTTTTTTTTTTTGTTTGGGAAGCGAAACGACTCATCGGTGTCGCTCGTGCGCTTTTAAAGAAAACTAAAACTAAAAGAAGAAGAAGAAGAGCATCTGCTTCAAAAAAAAAAAAAAAAACAATAACAACAAACAAAAAAAACAACAACAACAACAACACACAACACAACACTATATTTCTTTCTTTTTTTTTCTTTTTGTTTAAATTTTTGTTCGTTCGTAAAGTGTTGCCTGCAAGTGTCTCGCGCAGTTGTTCTGTAAACGTCAACTGCAACGATACACACACATACACACCGAAGTACAGGCGTGCATTGCTCATTCAAGTTTGTATCTCAGTCCCTCTGCTGACTTAAAAAAAAAAAAAATCTGTTTACGAGAAGAAGGAAATAATTGAGAAAAAAAAAGGAGTGGAGCAGCATTCGAAACTACGTACTATCTAACTGTTCGCACCAGAAAGGTTTCTTCTTTTTCTTTTTGCCTCTTGCTTGCCCCCCCCGCCCCGCCTCTATTACGTGCCTGCTGGTACTTCGGAACCTCTTCTCGAGGCGCTCGATTTTTTCTGCTGCTGACAAACAACGAGGCTAGCTGCAAGACCCGGTCTTTACACATAGCAAACACACACATTCATTTACTGTTCCTTTCTTTTTCTTAACTTTTTTTTGTTTGGGTTTCGTTTTTGATTTGTTCTTTTGCTCAGTTGTTCACGTGGAACACACTGAGTTCACCGTGTGTGCTCTGTTATTTGTATTACATTTTCATTTCGGTTCCGTTATATATATATATATATATATATAGTAGAAGTTAAAAAAAAAAACAGAAAAAAAGGAAAAAAAAACGACTCCTATCTGGAAAGTCGAACAAAACAAAACAAAACAAAACAGAACAGCACTCGGACGATTTATTCTCACGTTCTTCTCTTTTTGTTCTCTTCCTTCAGTTCTTCGAAAACCGGGTTGGAGAATTAAACAAAGAACAAAATAAAAATAAAAAGAAACCTTGTCTCAGCTCCGCCCAGCGCCTGATCTTCTTCTTTCCATTTCATTCGCTCGTGGGGCTGCAGGGTTTCAAACGTCGAAGGATAACTACATAAGAAGAAGCGTGAAGATCAAAGGATAGTCGTACGATCTCCGCATCCAAACCTCCATAACATTTAGAAGGAAACACATAGCACCTCCTTCTCTCTTTTTGATTCTTTTTTTTTTTTGTCCGCATACAACTGTATTTCAGGGCGCTTTTTGAGGGTTGTGTGCTACATCATCATTATTATTATTTTTTATTTATTATTTATTTTTTTATTGCTATTATTTGATATCGTAGATCTCTCTATATCCATATATATCGCAGTGCCTTCGGTCGCGCCTCTTCTCCTCGCTACTGCTTAGAGAGTCCCCATCAAAGAAAGACCCCTCCCCTGCTCCAACTAAGAACAGCAAGTCGAACGAACATCCGCCGTACGCCGCCTCTCTTCGTTCTTTTTCAAGCATACCCCATTCATTCATTTTTCTGCTTGTTCTTTTCATTTTCTTTTTTTTTATTTACAGATCTGGTTCTCGCGCTCCTTTTTGAAGTTTGACTTGTTCTTCATCCGCTCCGAGGGACCAATCGCCTTCGTCTTTATTATTATTACTCTTTTGTTTTACTTTTAAAACAAAAATTGCTTGAATCGCCGCGTTTTCTTTTTCATTCTTGGCATTCCAAAGACAAAGAAACAAACGGAAAAAAAAAGTAGGAGGACAAGAAGAAGTTTTTTTTTTTTTTTTTGGCCGCACAAACCACATTACGGATATTTGAAGGCCGACCCACGAAAAAAAAAACAAAATAAAAAACAACCACAGCGCACTGCGGAGACTATTAGGTAGTGCCCCTCCCTCTCCCTCTCCTCCCCCCTACAGATACACCCACCCACCCACCACCTTTCCTTTTGTTTTGTTTTTTACGAACACCACAACAACACTTTTTTTTTTTTCATCTATATTTGTTTGTTGTTCTTTTCTCTTTTGTTTCAGCGTACAGCGGCTTTGCCACATTCTTTCTTTCTTTCTTTATTATTATTAGTGTGACCCGTTGATGCCGCCTGCGCGAAGAAATTCAAATTTGAACACCATCCACACCACCCAAACAATGCACAACAACCACAACAGCTCCCCGCTCCAAGGGCCCCTAACGTACACGGTGTCCAGCCTCGGATCTCCGCGAGGCCTCGGGGCCACCTCAGACAGCGGCGTTCTCCACAACCAAAACCCCGCCGGCACTGGCGCCTCTCCCCCACCCGCCAGCGGCCACGGGTTGGCCTTCCGGGTCTTCCCCTCCGCTCGACAGCACAGCAGTAAAGAAACCAACAGCCTCGCCCAGCCGCGGGAGGGGCTGTGCCTCACCACCTTCAGCACGGCACCGAACCAGCACGCCATCGCCGCAGGACTCGGGCCTACCGCCGCTGGGGCAACCAGCAGCAACAACCAGCCGCCACACCGCGGGGATCCTTTTCTTAGCTTTGGCGGCCAGCCGCTGGCGTCTTTTGCAAGCGGCAGCGCCAGCAGCCAGACCCACTCAGGCCCCGCGATGCGCTTCACAGCAGAGGCCGCGGCACCGAACCGCGCCCCTGGCAGTAGTAACATGAACAAAAGCAACCCTCAACGGTTCGCCGACCTCTCCACTTTGAACCATCCTAACCGTAACAGCAGCAACAGCCACCCGTCCTACACCGGCGTAAGGGGCAGCCCTCGCGCCACTCCTCAGCCCGCTGCGGAGCATCAATACTGGCGCGTCGGGGAGGACCTGCCGAGCGATGCCAGTTGGAATACGGGGCCGCGCGACGGCGTGACCTCCATGTCCTTGTCCACCCTGGCGATGCTCCAGCAGCAGCTGCAGACACAGCAGCAGCAGAAAGAAAACACCACCGCCCCGCCGCAGCCCGTGTACGTGATGCTCACCGCGGAATTGATGGAGGCCCTCCTGCAGCAGCAGCAGAGGGGTGACGCCCCAGGGCTGGGACAGCATAGCGAGGGGAACCCACAGCAGCTTGCACCAGGGGGCGGCGGCGGTCCCACCGCAGACCCTGGCGCGGCCCAGCCGCTGTCGGTGATGCCGCTCTCCAGGCTGTACAACTCCTCTGTGCCGCACAACCATCCGCAGCAGACCGCCGCGTGGCTGAGCGGCAACAACGCGGGCCGGGCCGGCAACGCCCACGCCTCCTCTCCAACAGGCGCCGGCTGCCGCGGGGCCGCGGGGATCCCAGCGAACCAGCCTCTGCTTGGCCCGACCGCCACCGCCACCGGCCTTCCCGCCGCCCTGTGGCGAGGTCCGTCGGGTGGGAACACCTGGGGCATGAGCAGCAACACCGAGAGGGGCAGCGTCATCCCGCCCCCTCCCGGGCCGCCGCGCAAGCGAGGCAGCTCCTCCCGCCAGGCGCAGCAGCTCTCGACCTCCCTCGGGCCGGGAGCAGGATACGGCGGTAGCACCCGCAACGCCTTCTACACCCCACCGCCCTCCCCTGGGAACGGCGCAGGGCACATGATGTTCCAAGCTGCCGCTGGCCCCGCCTTCCCCGCTCCCGCCTACGGCCCAGGCGGCTTCAGCTACCACATCCCCGGCGCGGCAGCGGGCGAGATACCGCCTGGGCCGCAGCCCCCGATGCACATGTTCCCTGCTCGCGGCGGTGGAAGGGGCTTCACACTCCAGCAGCAGCAACAACAGCAGCAGCAGCCGCAGCGCCAGCAGCCGCAGCGCCAGCAGCCACCCCCCTCGTCGGGAGTCATCAGCGCCGTCGCGCCACAGCCGCCCTCCGGTCTGCCGCACCTGGACCCAACGGTGGCCCCGCCCCCCGTGGAGGCCGCAGCTACGGCGGCGGGTCCCACCGCCGAGGCCCCACAGCCCAGCCCCAGTGCCGCCGGCTCGCCGCAGCAGGGCGCCGCGGGGGCCGCTCGAAGTGGCGCCGCGCCCGCCCACACACCCGGCGAGGGCCCGCCCCCCGGGTCCTGCGCCAACGGCTCACAGTTTACCGTCGGCGCCTGGTACGAGGGGAAGATCAAGCGCTACAACCCGCAGCGAGGGTTCGGGTTCATCACCGGGCTCTACCAATTGCTGCTGGACGGCAGTCAGTGCGAGGAGACCTGCACGCAGTACCTCTCTCTCCCCGAGAGCAGCAGCCATCCGCTCCCCCAGCCGTCAACGCAGGGGTCATCGCGAAGGATGAGCGGTGGCGGGGCGGAGGACGACAGCAGCCAGAGCACGCTTCCGCACATGGTGTCCTCCAGCCTCTTGCTCCCCACGGATTGCGGGTCTACGACGAGCAACAGTGGCGCTCCATCCCTCCGCGAAGTCGTCGGAATGCCGTTGGAGATGCAACTGCCCCCGAAGGGCACCACCGTCGATGGCGGGGTGGTGGTGCTGAGTGCCATGCAGTGGTACTTGCGGCTGGCGGAGCAGGAGGGCCGTCACCAGCACGTCCACAGCAGCGCCAGCAGCACCACGTCCCGCTCCAGCGGCCCAAGCGCCAACGCCAACGCCAACGCCAACGCCAACGCCAGCAAGCCCGACAGTAGCCGGGAGAAGAGCAGCTCCTGCGGCGGGGCGGACTCCGACTCCTCTGACGGCTCTGTGCCCCCCCCAGGCCTCCTCAAGTTTGTTAAGAAGCCAATGCCGCACATTGGCGATATCTTTGTGCACCACTCCTGCATCTCCCTTGACGGGCTCGGGATTCTGACGCCCTACACCGTCGTGCGCTTCTCTGTTGCGGTGGTGATGAACACGGTGCAGGCCGTGGATGTCGTGCCTATTGGCCCCTCGTGGCGCACGTGGCAAGAGGTTCTCGCGGACGACAGTCGTGCTCGCGGCAGTATCCCCGGCCTGCCACCGAGCCTTGCCTCCTCTGCGCTGCGCGGCGTGGGGGAGGCGGGATGTAAGCCGCCGTCCGCCATCACAGAGGGAGAGAAGACCCACAGCAGCAGTAGCAGCGCCGCCCACCTCCGCACAATGATGCCCTCCTGCCGCATCTCTGGGCACGCCCTCCTCGCGATCGAGCAGCACCGTCTGCAGCGCGATGCCGAACCACCACAGGCGGTGGCTTCCTCCGCCGGCGGCCGCCGCTACCACCCGGACGACAGCAGCCGCCGCCCCAACGTCGTGTCGGAGACGGATGTTATCTACGACACCCGTGTTCGTGGCAGCAGCCTCCACCCCAGGCACGGCGGCAGCAGTGTGACGTGGAAGGACGTAGTCGTCGTCCCGAGCGCGGCTATTCCAAACGCCATTGAAGGCCGCAGCGAGCTCTGCATTGTCGAGCGCTCCAGCGGGGAGAACGTAGGCGTGTACTCCCAGGACAAGCTCCGTGAGGCGTACCAGAGCAGTCGGGCCGCACGCCGCGTGATCCACAGCACCACGGCGGTGGAGGACAGCCGAGCGCAGGCCGCCGCGGCCGGGGCCGGGGAGGGAGATGAGGGGAAGAAGTTGGCTCAAGAGAAGGCGAGCGGGTCGCACAACTCGGGCGGCTCGAGCAGCAAGCAGCAGGACACGGAGATGAACCCGCTCACCAGCAGCAGTATGCAGGATGGCACGGGCCATCACAAATCCAGCGCCGATGGCAGCAGCCGGAACACCAACACCACGGGGGAGAAGAGGAGCGATGAGCAGACCCATACCGACGATAGCCATCCCATGGCCTCGGAAGACGGCGCCCCAAGCGGCAGTGGCGATGATCACCAGCGCAGCACCGCCGGGGCCGTGGGGAAGATGGCCAGCGCCGAGGAGTGCGTGGCGGCCGGCGCCGTCCTACACCCGGATGCAGCCGCCGGGGCCCGGGGCCACGTCTGTGCCGCTGGCGGTGCCATCAGGACGGACGGCGTGGTGGGCGACGTTGGGCGGAAGAGCCCACAGCAGCCGAGTTGTGCGAGCCCGCGCCGCAGCGGCGCCTCGACGCCGACGCAGTTCTCTAAAGATGGCGATGGCGTCGGCGTGCGCCACCAGCCCTTCGCTGCGCCGCAGCTTTCCATGCCATCTTCTGAGCCACCACAGCTTGGCACAGGGGACGGCACCGCAGGACAGCAGCCGCCGCCGCTGCAGCACAGTGAGGATGCCGCTGCCCGCCAGGCGGCAATGGGCCCACGTGGCCAGCAGGCGCCGGTGCAGATCGGGGCGGGTGGGCGGCTCTACTACTCCCTTCTCAGCTCCCCGCACCAGACGCGGTACTCTGCGGAGCTCAGTCGCGACCCGAACCAGGCGAGCGGTGGGGAGGACTACGAGGAGCAGGCCACCTCCACCACCACCACCTCCGGCTCCACCCTACCGGAGAGTAAGGTCAACAACCCCGTGATCAACGCGGACTGGACTGAAATGTTTGACAAGAAGATCTCACAGGAGAAAATAAAGGATGCACTGCTGCATAAGACGAACATGATCTACTTCCCAAGGCAGTCCGCCCCACCGTCGGCCGCCGTGGCCGCCGTCGAGGGCGGCACCAACGAGCGCAAGAGCAAACAACCCACTGCGGGGGGAGGCGGCCCGACGGGGGTGCGCCACGTCGAGGTGCGGCGAGAGCCCGAGAGCAGCGATAACACGAATGGGCCGGAGGCGGCGGGGGCCGGCCCAGACTTCCCGCCCCACAGAGTTCCCGGCCAGCACTTCCCACGCCAGATGAGGGCAGTTCCGCGCGCTGATGGCGCCGCCGCCGCCCCGGTGCCGGGCAAGCCAATGGAGACGGACAGCAGCAGCTCCCGTGGCGTGGGCCACGAAGAGATGCTGGACCACGGGCTGCAGCCCAGGAGTACCTCGACGGATTCGCCCATGGACTCCGGCAGTGGCGGCAATGCAGACGACAGCAACGGCATGAAGGGCAGCGGCGACAAGAGGGGCAGCCAGCATAAACAACACGCTGCCGTGGGACCGGACGGCGTGGCGGCGGCGGTGGCTGGCGCTGCAGCAGACACGAGCAACCATAACGGAACACGCGCCAGGGCGGCGCAGGCGACGATCAAAGACCTGGAGTTGGTGGAGGTGCGGCAGCTCCCACAGAGCCTTCGCCAGCAGGTCCCACCTGGCGTGTTTGTCATTGCCCTGCCCAGCGCAGTGGTGCAATCGCTGCATATACCAACAATGCCGCTAACGAAGCACCGCGGCGGCGCCTCCCTGACGCCTCTTCACTACCCCCACCGCGCCCCCGCCGGCGCCGGCGCCGCGTACCAAAACTCTTCCGACAGCTCAGACGAGGCGGTACGAGCAAAGCAGCAGCGCCCACCTCGCGGCGGTATCAGCAGCACCAACCCGCTCTACACCACGGCCCATTCCGCCAGCCCTCCGGCGAGTACCACGAACCCCGCGACCACACTGGGCCAGAACCACATGCGCAACAGCAGCCCCACAGGGAGTGCGGCACTGAGCAATCCATGGGAGTTCCGCCATCTCCTCCACGGCGCCACAGGAATGGGCGAGGAGGAAAGCATTCAGAGCAGCAGCTGGCAGGAGCAGCACAACCTTCAATTCGCCTTTGGCAGTACTACCAGCAGCGAACACGGTTTCACCCTCGCCGGGGGAAGTGGTCTGGAGCAGGCCCCAT
The DNA here is from genome assembly GCA_010157825.1 of Vickermania ingenoplastis. NCBI lineage: Eukaryota > Euglenozoa > Kinetoplastea > Trypanosomatida > Trypanosomatidae > Vickermania > Vickermania ingenoplastis. Next base: position 357,206 of record VFSE01000230.1, on the reverse strand, counting down.
ACGAAGAGACGGATGGCAAAGAAGCTCTAGCCCACTCCCAGCCACGCCACCGCCACCGCCACCGCCACCGCCACATCTCCCCTTCCTCTTTTTGCAGCGCGGAACACCATGGCGAGACGAAGGAGGCGCATCCGGTGGTCCTCAGCGGTGTGGGGCTCCACTTGGCCGACACGACGACGACATCCTCCTCGATTCGGTTGGAAAGAACCGCGGCGGTGCCCCGCCACCCCGGCGGTAGCGAGACCGAAGACAGCACCAGCGGCGGTGCTCCAGGAGCAGGCGGGAGCGAGGAGGTGCTGAGCGGGAAGGTCTCTTTCCCCCTGCCCCCGTGGCTGCAACAGAAGCTGGAACACAAGGCGAGTAAATAAGTAGTAAGTGCTGTCATGCGTGGCAGCTCCCCTTTTTTTTGGTATCTCCGCGTGTTTTTTTTATTACTTATTATTTATTATTTATTAATTATTATTATCTATTATATATTATTTTAAATAATAATAATAAAAAGTTCTGTTGTTGTGTTGATTTTCTCCACCAAGAGATCCGACACCCGCTATGGAACAGCGACGGCCCCCTTTAAAAGTTGCTCCGATACGCCACTGTACGCAAGTACTGTTATGGTGATGATGAGGAGATGGTTATGGATACTACGTTGTTGTTTCGAAGATTGTTGTGATGGAAGGATGTAATAGAATTAAACATATTTCCCGTTTGTGGTGAACAGAAAGAAGATATGCCTCTTCTACCAACAGCAACACTGAAAAGAAAAGAAAAAGATGAACAAGAGGAAAAACAGGTGGTGTTTTTTTTTTTTTAAAAAAAAGCATAATTTTAATTATTCAATTTTATTAGTGGTGTTTCATTATTATTATTATTATTATTATTTCTTCTTCTTGCGCCAGCAGAGGACATCGCATATATATGTAGGACGCAGATGTGGTGCAGTAGTGTGTAGATGGAGCAGTAGTGTGATATTTGTGTATTTGTTTCAGACGACGGAAAGCTAAAACCTATTCTCCTCCTAAGAGTCGTGCCTCCCCCTTCTGTATCTTGTGTTTGTTGTACGTATCTATCTCTCTACATCTCATGTAACAACAACAACAACAACAACAAAAGCAACAACAACTGAAGAAGAAATTTGTAAATGGGTAGAAGAAGGCTTAAAAGTAGAGTGTTAAATTCGTGTTTCAATTCCTCTTCATTACACCCGAAGGAGAAGAAGAAGGAAGTAAAAGAAAAGAAAAGAGAGAGAGAGAGAGAGAGAGTGTGTGTGTGTCTGTGTGCAAAAAATTCGAAAGGAGGTGATGGGGCGAGAACAGTTCACCACCCTCAGCGGCGATACCAGCCTTCATACATCTCTCCTCTTTCCTCCTCCCCGTATCCTTTTTTTTTTTTCAAATTCTATAAATAGCTTGCAGAACGATCTTTTTTACGTGTACAATGAGATCGAACCCATCATCATCATCATGAAATACATTCAAGCGCTTCGGAAGACTATAATCCCACCGCATACATACACAGCTGTGTGTCTCGTTCCTCTACTCATTTTTGTGTGTTTAGAGGCGTTTTTTTTTTCTTCCCCCCCCGCTTAAAATCGATAGATCGTTATTATTCCTTTGTTTGTTTTAAAACTTTTTTTTTTTGTTGTTTGCGACTCCTCTCAAAGGTTTCCTTTCCCAAACGTCTCTCCCACACAAGACAGATGCGCGAGATGCCGTCCTCTCGAGATGGCCTATTGCTGTTTCCTTCCTTCGCTTTTTTTTTCTCTCTTTCTATGTATTCAGATATATGTATTGCCCTCACTCACGGCCTTACCCTTTTTCATGCATACGCCACTCCGCTCCGTTTTTTTTTTTCCCCTTTATACTGCCGCATTTTTTTTTTTGTGCATAGATACAAAGAACAAAAATCAAACGAGAAAATATATAAAGGAATAAAAGAAGAACAACAACAAACAAAAAAAAAATAATTGAAAACAGGAAAAAGGCCGCGCCGCGCCACCCTGCGTGGCTGGAGTTTGGCACAGTACATCATCCGAAAATAAATATAAAGGAGAGAAAGAAAATAGTGGGGGAAAAAAAAAAGGAAAAAAAAATGGCCAACTTCCCCAGTAGGTATAAAAGGATATAATCGAGAACGAGAGTGAAGATAGCGGGCGCGTCGTGTCGTCCTTGTGATGTAAGGGGAAGAGGTACCAACGCACCAACCAAACGAACCAAACCGATCGTCATGACGCCTTCTCCCCTACCAGCAGTGTGGTTGTTTGTTTCTTCTTCTCACGAGGGCAAGTTGAACACGAGAGCGAAAGCGTTTTTCATCTATTTATACGCTTCCTTCATAAAAAAAAAAGAAAATTTGGTTGGGCAGAAAAGTATAACGTCTCTCCTTTGCGGCTCCCCGCATCTCGGGTGCTGATCTGAATATAACATAGTTCATACATACCCGTACCGGTAGCACCATATTTATTTATTTATATATATTTTTCTTTTTGGACCTCTATAATAGGTGGAGCGAGGGGTGGTGGTGGATGCGAATACATCCATTCTGCAGCCAGCAGCGGTCCGCAAGGGACGGAGGCGGGATAAAACACCGTATGCAGGAGAGCCGAGGTACACCCATTAGAAGACAGAGACCTTTTTTTTTTCCTTTTCGTTTTTATTATTGCGTGTCTCTCTCTCACTCTCGCTCTCGCTCTCGTATTAATTTATTTATTTACGCTTTTCTTTTTTTTTTTTTGCTTTCTAGTTGGGCATTGAACACAAAAGATTAATAATAATAATAATAATAATAATAAAGGTAATTCATCGGCCGTTCACTCGTATTTTCGTTTTTGTTTTTTCCCAGTGTTCGTGTGCTCGAGTGTACATACTGTATTATCTATACACATACGCATACATGAATATTATTATTATATATATATATATATATATATATATATATATCTCAGCGAAAACAGTCAAACAAACCACCAGAAAGAAAGAAAGAACGAAAGAGGAACACCAACTCTTTCGTATGAATGATATATATATCTATATCTATCTCTATATCTTTTTTTCTCCAGAAAAAAAACAAAACAAACAAACAAACAAACAAAAAAAAAAAAAACACATGCAAAAAAAATCTAAAGGATTCGGTTACTTCCTTTTTTTTAATTGTTATGCAAAAAGAGGAAATTAGTATAATGCATCGAGACGATATTCCAGAAAAAAAAATCAACCACAACACAACATCATCTGCATCAGCGCTGGTACTCAGGATGCCCGGCGGATCCGCCTGAGGAGAAGAAGGGCGGAGGTACCCCCTCCCCCGCCCCTTCCTTCATGACTTGCAATAGAATCGCAAACGTCTCTCTCTTTCTCTCTTTCTTTGTTGCGCTACGTCTAGCAGCGAGAACACACAAAACACACAAAACAAAACAAACAAACAAAAAACAACAACAATAACAACAAGAATAGATAGGATCTAGCTAAAGACATCTCCTACCACTCGCAACGCAGATGGATGAAGGAGCCGAGTTGATCATCATCCGTACGTAGAAGGACAAACACGATACCGCTAGCACTACCACTCTCTCTATCTCTCTCCCTTCAGTGGGGAGAACCCCCCTTCGACGTACAGAGCACCGTTTACATGGCCGATGGACGGTTGACGGGATCCCCACCTGAATAGCATAGCGCCTTCTCTCTCCAACGCTTCGTCCACGTTGGTTGGGAGAGGCTCGCCTTTTTTCTTCTTCAGGCGGTACATCCTCATCCCTACACGCGTCACCTCCAGCGAGTGCTGGATACCGTCACCGACACTGAGAAGGCCAAGCGCCATGAGGTAATGACCACCGTCTTGCGAATCGCCCAGCATTGGCAAGGGGGTCCGTGTGGCCCGGGGCTCCAGCAAAGGATCGGTTGGGTTCTCCGTGTGCACTGCCCCATTCTGATGGGGGTGCCCGGTTTGCTGCAGTCGCTCCTCGCTCTCTGGGGTGGAGCCCTCACGCTGTCCTTTCCCCGATGAGGTCTCGCGTGTTCGTTTGCGCGGCCCGCCACCCTCCATTGGCTCGTCGCGGCGAAGCAGTTCCGCTTCCATCTTAGCCAAAAAGGTCGATTTATCCATGTTCCTCTTGTCGGCAAAGGCAAATAGTTTTCGTAACCTAGAGCCTATGGTGGAGGGCGATACGATGCCGGCATCCAGGTAATCACCGAGGAAGGCCGCAATCGTCGCTTCCAGCCTTCCGCTCTTTTTCAGGGTATTCCTTTAGCACAGCCACCCTCTTGTCCGTGAGGGATGGCAGCGTGCTGCAAGGTAGGTATGAATGTGTGTGGGGTACTTCCTCCAACTCGACATTGGACGTCTTTCCCTCAACAAAATCACCCCCGACAAACATGGGCCTCTCTGCCTTCTTGCTGGCGGTGGCGGATACCTGACCTACGAGCATTCCGCATTTTTTTTTGGTTGCAGCTCTTCTCCTTCACCGCCGTAGCCGCGGGGCAGTACTGGGGCAGGACGGGCTTGATGGCCGCCACTTACTCCCGCAGCCCCCGGATTGCAGGCCACATCTCCGACGTTGCGCTCTTGCAATTGTGGCCAAGATACGCGCAAGCATCACAGACGGCCTTGGCGCCCCCCGCGACAGGGGCCAGGGATCCGCCAGGGCTGTTCGCGGAGAGCAGGCTCCCATCCCCCCCCCCTTGTACAGGGCATCGCCCTCTGGGGCGAACATCCCCTCAAGGATAGAGGAGGCAGGGCCACCGCCACGCCTAACACCCACCCCCGACAGTATCTTTGCTTTCACGACCAGCGAATGCTTGGGAGAACTCCTCGGAGTTCTTTCCCTCAGCCCATTCCATGGCCCCCTTCGTGGCGGTCTGGATGGCCCCTCGCAGGGCAGTGGCCCTCTCGACATCGGCTGGCCTCCTTTGCCAAAAGCCCAGCTGAGACAGCGTCAGGCTTGCTGTATGGGTGCCAAACGAGCCGTGATAGCTGCCATGCCGATCAATGGAACCGTCGTTATTATTATTATTATTATTATTTTATTTATTTGATGTTGGCAGGTCTTGATGGCTTGCAGCTAATGCGATCAAGATACAGTTGGAAAAGGAGGAGTGAAGGACATGATGCGTATCCTGCAAGACAAGGTATGGTTAGCTTGGTGCAAACCAAGCACTTCACTACTAGGCTCAAAGCCATCTCGTTAGACATTTTTCTCTGTGGCATTCCTGTACTTTCCAAGCCCAAACAGTAGGCAAATGCCACTTCCATCTATAGTGTGTCAAGTGGAGAAGACGAATGCGGCTGCTCGCGTGCCTCCAAGTTCCCTCCGGCAGCTCGGCTGACCCGCATTAGTCTGTATCCTATTGCCTTGAGCTGTTGGAAAGGAAAGAGTAGGGAAAGAGAAGAGAAGTGGCGGTTATGATGCGCTGCGTCCCCAAGGGTGAAGCAAACACAACCGGTTCTCGTCTGAAGGACGGCAATAGTCTACAGAGTTCTTTCTGTGGTCTGAGAAGCCCCATAGCTAATTGTCCCTCTTCTTGCTTTCGGCTTTGAGTAGATCCTCGCATACGTTGCAGCAGGTGGATCGCAGTAGCGGGATCTGGGTGTACGGGGACTGGAAGGCGTACACACCGAAAAAGTCGTCTGGACCCCCAAAGATTCTTGACACGGTGTCAGCGGGGTTGACTTTTCCTTGAAGCCAAAAGAAGAAGGTGACCTGTATATCGCGGTGAAACCACAGGTCGTACACACAAACCTCTATCTACCTATACCTAGACCTTCGCTTCGTTTATTATTCGTTGCATGAAATACATATTATCTTATCTATCTTATCTAAGAGAGACTTCATCTATCTTCATTTTTATATATATTTCGGGTCCGACGAACAACAACAACATCAACAAATAAAAAACATAAGCAGTTGCGTGCTTCAGAATCCATCCACTACAGCGTTGAAGACGAACGAATGGAACAGAGCTTTATCTGTGTGTTGTGCCTGTGCGTGTATCATTTGGCGCGCATTTTTTTTTGTTTTAAAACGAATTTTAATAATTTGTTGCTCCTCACTCTTGCTTTCTTCTTCTTCTTCTTCTTTTTTTTGTTTACGCTTTTCTTTACGATATCATTGTGGTTGCTTACCCCCCCCAAAAAAAAAAACAAAAACAAAACAACAAAAAAACAAAAAAACAAAACAACAACAACTGTTTTTAGAAAGTTGTTTTAAATACAAGAACGAAGTGAGACATACATATTGAGGTGCTTCGAGGTAGGTCTTCAATCAACAGTGAAGTGGCCCCCTCCGCACCATATATATATATATATATATATATATTGGTCTCCGCTAATTCTATATAGATATAGAAATATATTTATTGATTAGTTCTGTCGAACAGGATTCAAATCTCGATACGTGTGGAGGAGAGAGGAGGAATACACACGCCAGTTTTTTTTTTTTTTGCTATAAAGAAATATTAAAAAATTATCCGGTACTTCTTCTCTTTTTGTTTTTGTTTTGTCGTATTTAAAAAAGTTTATTTTTTTATTTTCTTGTTTATTATTATAATTTTTTATTATTACTTTTTCCTCTTAGTGTTTTTCTTTTCATCTTTTGTCAAGTGACGTTAGTAGTGGAAGACGCCCCGCTCCCTCCCTCTCTCCACGTCGGCCACCCGAGTCAAACGCATCCAGAGGTACGTACCCCTCCCCAGCGTGTGTGTGGTGAGGAGAGAGAGAGAGAAGAAGCAGAAAAAAAAGAAGAGGAAAAAGTAATAATAGTGTAAACTAGTAGACCCCTCCCCCCACCCCACGCTGGACCTTATTGCCTCTCTCGGGGTGCTGCACTGTCTGTACATCCTTTGAAGCTACTGCTTTTTTTTTTCCTTCTGTGTGTGTGGTTTGAATCCACACAGGTTTGAACGGATACTCGGTGTCCGCAGGGAAAGCTAACCGCAAACAGCAACGAGTGAGAGCGGGAGAGAGAGAGAACGATATTGAAAAACAGCGACGGAACAACAAAAAAACAACCACGAAACAGAACCACTCCTTCCCCAGCAAGCGCTAGCCTACCCCGCATGAGCAGCAGTGGCCTTCCCACCCGCTCGACCCTGCGCCCCGTCCCGCCCCGCCAGTTGCCCTCCCCCACACACCCCCCAGCATCCAAGCGCGGCGTCCCCCCTGACGCCCAGCTCCAGCCGGTTACCAAAAGATCGTCTTCCCTCGGAAGAATGAGCGACAGCGCCTCGTTCGGCTCCACCCCCGCCCTCCCCAGCCCGCACCACGCCGGCGTCAGGAACTCTCCACCGCCACACCGTCGAAACAGCCCCGCCGCGGCGGCCCCTTCCAACAACACGCCGCCTCACAACCCTTGTCACCGCAGCAACAGCAGCGCTGGGCACAGCTTCTCCACCACGCCATCGATCAGTTCGACTCTGCTCCACAACGAACCGAGCACTGCGATTTCATCTCGGTCCAGCAAGCCCCAGGTGCAGCAGCGCCACCACCGCACCCAGCCCGTCCAGGCGGGGCTCTCTCCCAGCGAGGAGGAGGCAAAGACCTGCGGCGCCGGCGCCGGGGCGAACAATGCAGCCGCACCCCTCCTCCCCTCGCCGCCGCCGCCGCAGGAGCACGAGAAGCGGGGGTCGACCTCCTCGGCGCTGCTGCAGGTGTTCACCCCAACTTCGCCAGGGATTTTAGTCAGCTTTGAGGCCCCGCCACCGGATTCCAAACAGCCCAGCGCTGGCCCCCAGAAGGACGAAGAAACAGCAGCAGCAGCAGGAGTGGAGTACAAGGGGGATGCGGGGGAGGCCGTTCCGCTCCGCCGCACCCCCCTTTTGCTGGAGAGCTTGGTCAGCGGCGTGGGTCTCGCCAGCCCTGGGGGTCTTCTCCTGCCTCGCCAGAGTGGTACGGGAAGCATGCAGTGGCTGGGGAACCACAGCGCCAGTACGGCGGAAGCAGCGCGATCCGGCCAGACTCCGTTCCCGCACTCCTTGACAGGCGCGTTTGGCCATACACCGGGCACCACCACAACCAACACAGACGGCACTGGGGCCGGTGGCGAGAGCACCGGGGACGAGGCGGTAAACGCCAAAGAAGAAGAAGAAGAAGAAGAAGAATCCAACAAAACACACGACACGAAGATCTCGAATCCTCCACCGCTGAAACCGCATCTGTATAGCCAGGAGATCACTCCCCCCTCTCCTCAGCCCGTCGGCAGCCTTCCTCCCCACGCCTCACCGCCGCCGGTGGCGATGCGGGTGACCCGCGCCGCTGCAAAGACGGCTGGGTCGCTGAAGGGCTCCTCTTCGCACGGCACGCGACTGCCTATGCCTATCTTGATGGAAGAGAGCGGGGCGGCTCCAGAGGATCTCGCTGGCGGTTTTCATGCAGGGGCCCCTGCATGCGGCAGCTCTTGCGAGGCGCTGGAGGGACTTCGCCAGGGCGGGCCGCCACCACACGGCGCGAACGTGGGTTCCATCGGCCAGACCCTCTCGGTGCAGCCCGCCCCCCTCAGCACCAAGGCGTATCACAATAATAATACGAAGGCTGGTCGGCCGGGGATGTTCCATTCGACCACCGAGGCTGGTTCCCCACACAAACCCGGTGGTGGGGGCGCACCACCGCAGCCTCAACACAGCTCGAATGGTATCGCGAAGCGCAGAACGGCGGCCGGTGGGCGGACCGGGACTGGAGTTTCCAACGTGTTTTGTAATCGCCGCAGCAGCACCGGAGACGGCGCCGGGAGCCCCGTGGTCCGCGACTACGGCCGCCTATGCGCCGACACCACCACGCTGGAGGAGATGACGTTGGGCGTGATGGGGTACGGGTCCCCCCTCAAGCCGCCTCCGCCAAGAGGGGCTGCAGGCACACAAGGATCGTCCAGTGGGCCCACTGTATCGCCGCAGCGCCAAGCCCCACCGCTGCCCAAGCGACGGCACAGCCCGCCATCCAACCCGCATCGCCTCCAGACCGGTACAGTGAGCACCGCGCAGCTCCAGAGCCGCATGAGGGGCAGCGCCGGCCCGCCGATGGGCGTGATGGGCCTGTGCTCCAACTCGGCCAGCGCCATCCTCAAGGGCCCCACACTCGGGAGCGGCGATAACAACCACAACACCGCATTGAGATATGCCTCGCCGCTTCGGAACACCACTACTACGAATACGAATACGAATAGTGGGCGTGCGGGTACCGGCAACACCAACAGGGCCTGCAGCGACAGCTCCCTCCTCCTCCAAGCGCCGCACAGCAACGGCACGGCCATCTTCTCGTGTTTTCCAAAGGCAAATGGGAGCGAGGAGGACAGCCGGATGGAAAAATCGGGTGGTGGTGGTGCGGCGTGCAGCACAGAGACGCCAACCACCCGTACCATCCCCCTCCCATCCAAGGAGCCCGGGCCCCCTGGTGGGGCACGTGCTGCGGGGGCAGACGGCCAGAGCGGTCCAGAGCCGGCGTACGCCCGCCGCCGGTTTCGACGTGACGTGGAGGAGGGGAGTAGCACTGCTGGTGTGGAGGCGTGGGTGCGGGAGGCGGGCCTCGCCGCAGAGCAGAGCCGCAAGGAAAATGGATCTGGTACTGGGGCCGGGGCTAGTCACACGCCGCCGCCGACGCTCCTCTTCGCGCCGTCCTCCACAACGATGTCCACCTGCAGCTTCACCGGCACCAACGTGTCGACGCCGTGCAGCAACAGCCCCTTTGGGGGAGGACCAGGGACGAACAGCTCCCCGTATGGCAAAAGAAAAACGAGTGGCTCCAATCCCAACCCGAACAACATGAACCTTAACACATTTGGGAGCCCTACTGTAAGCTACTTCTCTCATCCTTCTACGCGCCGGGCAAGCAGCAACGGAACGAGCGGCCAGCCCACCCCGCCGCGCCGCACCTCCTCGATAAGCCCATCGCACGGGAACAGCAGCAGCGGTACGGCCGCAGGGTGCACCGTAGAGCCGGCGCTCCACGTGAACCCGCCACCAGCAGCAGCCGAAGCTGGGGGCAGCCAGACGACCACTTGCACGAGCCCGAAGGGGCGGCCCAGCAGCACGACCACGACGCCGATCCCACGTGACTCTCCCTCTGACTGCTCGGCGACGCACCCATTCGAACGCGTCGAGGTGCTGCGACGTATAGAGAAGGAAGAGACGAGAAAGATCGATCCCGCCACCACCAGCAGCAGCAGCCAGAAGCGCAGCGGTGCACAAGAGCCGAAGCGCCTGGCAGAACCACCGCCGCCGCATCAGAAGCCTCACCCGCCCCCTGCCACCGCCGGGGGCCGAGAGCGCCACGGCTCAGGGGCTGGTGTCGAGGTCCCGCCTCGCCGCGGTGTGCCGCGTGGGGTCGGCCGGCGCCAGGGCTCGCTGCTCAACAGTACAACCAACTCCGGCCCCGCCTCCAGCCGCACCGTAGACAACACCAGCACGATCAGCCATGGCGGTACCGGCGGAACGATGGGGGAGAGCAGCACAACGAGCGGCGGCGGCGGTGCTGCTGCCACGCCCTTTGCTGGTCTGCCGCGGTTGATTCCCACCACCTCCTTTGTTCCAGCGCTGCTGCCAACGAATCAGCGAAAGCATCGCATCCGCATGAAGACACCAACGTCCGCTACCAAGGCGTCAGCAACGGCGAGAGGAGCGGGGGGTGGCCGGGGCGCCGAACCGCCAGGCAAGCGATCGAGCCGCAGCACGGTGGCCCATAACACAAGCAGCAGCGACCTCCTCTCATCCCCCCTCATAAAACAGACGCTCCGCCAGCGCAGCAGCGGTGCCGACGAGGAGGAGGAGGACGGCATCGCCACCGAAAGCAGCCCCGTCGCTCATAAGGCCCCAGACGACACACTTCAGAAGTCGACGGCGCCACCAACGCCACATGATCCGTTCCTCGACCTCGGCCCCGCCACACACGACACTCAGAAAGAAGACCAGCCCAACGGGTCTTCTTTCACCCACAGCCCGCGCTCGCAGCTGCTGCGCCATGATTCCCCTCCCCTTCCCCCTCCGCTGCGGAGCGGGGCCGGGGGCTGTGGCGCCTCGGGCATGCAGGAGCTGTCCAACTTGGCCTCCGCGACATCGGCCGCCTCCGGCAGCCACCAAAAGAAGAAGAGCGGCATAACAGCGCTGCACAGCCAGCAGCTCCAATTGCAGCAACAGCAGCACGGCCATCACTACCACGTGCCCAACGTCGGCACCAACCAGGGCTCGCTGAGTAGCGGCAGCGCGAGCGGCAGCCCGATGGCCGGCCGGGGCGGCCCAGGCGGGGTTGGAAGTCTAAGCTCCGGCAGTCCAACCAGCCCCATCACTAGCGCGTCGCGGTCGCGGTTGTTGCAGCTGGCACCCTGCACGGCGGGAAGCCCTGGCGTTCCTGGGCAGTCCCAGCTCATCGCAGGGCCAACGCTGATACCGGCGTCTTCACTCAGCCCCAGCATCTCGCCACCGCTCTTCACCCCATCCAGTACGCTCGGCGCGGACTTCAACGCGAGCGGCCCCGTCGGTCCTGCCCACCTCCCCGACTTCTTTGTGATGGACTCCTCCAGCTTGACCCCAGCCGGGCCGGCCGAGGACGAGGATCCGGTGGTTGGCAGCGGGAACGGCAGCGGCCTCGCTGCCCCGCTGCTGAACGTGCAGGGAAAGCAGTCTAGCGACTCCGGGAGTGGCTGCGGCTCTGGGCCGTTGATTCAACTCGGGGCACGCGGGGGTGGCAGCAGCCGTGCCGGCTTGCCAGGCCGCCGCCCGTCTCAGCTCTCTGCGCCACGTACCGCTGGATCCTTCTTTCAGGTGGATGCCAACGGCAACAACGCCGCCCCTGGTTTTCCGTTATTTGAGTCCCCCTTCACCGCAGCTGCGCGGGCCGCCGCCACCGTTGGCCACGCCACGCCGCCCTTCTCGAACACTGGCAGCGAACAAAGCCCATCACAGACAGGAGACCAACAGCAGCAGCAGCAGCTCTCCGTGGGCGTGGGGGCAGCCGTTGGCGGGCGATTTCAACGCCTACAGCGAAACAGCGTGGTGCAGCTGGTGGTGAACGAGCCCACCGTGAACGATAGGGATCCCTTCCATGGCTCTCCACGTGATGGCGTTCACGGCATCAGCATCAACCTCCTCGCCGCAGCCGATGGCGGGGAGTCTTCCGGGGTGTATGCCCAGGGAACCACAAGGACCACCGTGTACGAATCGGAAGACGGACCATCCGGCGCGCCGAGCCGTAGTACCACGAGCACCGCCCATCAGGAGAGCACCAACCTCCTCGGCGCCAGCCTCGGCAGTGCTACGACAGGCATCCGAGGACTCTCGGGGCGGTCCGCCTGTGAGGAGCGTTTCATTCTGTACCAACAGCTGCACCAGCAGCAGCAGCAGTGCCGGCCCAGCCGCAAACTCTCGGGAACGACCGGCTCCAGCATCCCAGCACTGGAAGAGATGACCTCCCTGCCCGATGGACGAAGGCCCCACAGCCCCGAGCAGCACCAGCGCCTGCCGCAAGGGCAGCAGGATTCACAGCGCAGCTCGGCGCAGCTCATACTCCACGGCTTGGCCTCCTCCACGCATGAACGCGATCGAGATCGGGATAAGGCTGGCAACTTCGTTGGAGAGCCGCACCGGCCATCCAACAACGGGCCCACCTCCGTCAGCGGGCGGTTCGCAAGCGGCAGGAACAGTGCCACAACGATTTCCTTGTCTGTGGATGAAGGCGGGACTGGTGCTGGTGCAGGGATGCTGGGCGCCGCCCAAGATCGCGGGGAGGTGCCCAGCGGCGGTGGTTCGCATCACACAAGTGGCGGCGGCGGTGGTGGAGGTAAACGCGGCAGCGTCTTCTCTCATTTGAGTTACTCCAGCGGTCTGAACAGCTCTCCATCGGCGCAGTGGTGGCCCATGAACACGAGCCAGGCCGGCATTGGCCGAAGCAGCGCTGCGCCAGCGGGTAACAAGGATGAGCCGCCACCGCGCGGGCCCTCTTCGGGGAATCATTTGAAGGCAGCCTTTTCGGGGAATCGCCCCGGGTCCGGCGCTGTCGTCTCGCAGCATGTCCTGCGCCACAGCGGCACTGGCGGTGGGGGGGCGACGAAAGTGAGTGGGCGCACCGCGACCTTCTCTCGTCTGCAGCTCTCGTTGATGGGTAGCCAGAAGGTGTTCACCAAGCTGTCGACCTCCAACTCTGCTCGGATTTCTACGGATTACGGCTCGGGGCACATGGGTGGCGCGGGGACCGTCATCACCACCGGCACCGCGGGCGGTACAGGCACTGTGACCGGGATGGATACGCAGGACGAACCCAGCCGGAGTATCACGCAGTGCTCGGCGCTGGAAGGAGCTGCCGTGAGCGGTGCCAGTAGTGCCGTGCCCTTGGCGCTCCAGCGCAGCGCATCCTTCCGCGGGGTGGGGCCGATCACGTCTTTCCCCCTAGGAACACAGAACAATAACAACAGCAGCAGCCTCCAGCACCACGTGCAGACGCCGCCCACACTTGGTCCGCCCTCGACGCAGTACCTCACTCCCGTGGGCGATGATGGCGCCTCGCGGGGGCTCTCGGGCGGGAGCAGCGGGGTGGTGCTGCCCGAAGCGGTGTCCTTCTCCCATCCGACGGGAACATCGACCACCAACACATCCCAGCAGCGGGCGCCATTGCCCGGGCGAGGAGCAGCTGGGGGGGCCTTCCACGTGGCGCAGCTGGCGAGCAGCCAGCTCGTCACCACCACCACAGGGAGCACCGACCTCGGGCGGGCAGGCGGCCGGCAGACCTCCCCTAATAGCGGACGCATCGTGCCGCTGGTGTCGGACCTGGATCGCAGTACCAACCTCCTGGTGACCTCCACCGGTGGCGGGGCGGCCGGTGTGTGGGGTGGTGTGGGTGGCCCGCTGCACGTCAGCGTCGGGGGCGCGTCGGTCGGGGCCGAAGTGCCTGAGCTGCCAGAGGAGGTTGGCATGTACGAGAGTCCGCAGCTGGTCTTCCTTCCTGCCTATCAGCGCCTGCAGGAGAAGGAAGCGACGGCAGAAAAGGAGGGGGGGACCAGCGGTGCAGCGGCCACTACCCCGGCGGCTCCCTGCAGTGCGGCGCTGCTGCCCTTGGTGCCGTCGGCGTGCATGAAAAACATATTTGGCCGTATTGCCGCGACGTACAACAAGGACCCTGGGGAGGAGCTGCAGGCCTGTGCCAAGGAGGGCGACCACGTGGGGCCTGACAGCAAGATCGCTGCCCGCCTGCTGCTCGATGCCGAGCGGCTTCTTATGGTCTCCCCCCACGACGAGGTCGTGCGGTACATTCAGCGCCCAGAGAAGTCGAAAAAGGGTCTGCAGATGCAGATGCAGGAGATCAGCAGCGAGTCTGCCGCCCACAGTGCCGATGCGGGTGGCGCGCAGGCCTACCCTAACTGGGATGGAGGCGACGACGAGGAGGACGATGGGGCGTGCGAGTGCGATGAATATTTTATTGGAAAGGACTACCTTGGTGCGGATTGCAGTCGGTATCACGCCCACAAAATGTTTCGCGAGTGCCTCGAGTGCCATCGGCGCCCGGCGTGCTTCTTATGTCTGCACTGCTTGGAAGCCTTTTGTCCGCTGCATGTGCCGCACCACTATGCGAAAGACCCCGATGAGTGCACGCTGTACATGAACATCCTGGATATCATGACGGGCTTCGACCGCATCTTTTGGTGTGAGAAGTGCAAGCGCTTCACATGGAAGTACACGGAGGTCTTCGACGCTTTCGTGGATCAGATTGCGTACACCCGAGGCACCTACTTCGACGATGCCGTACGAGACATTCATTGCGTGTGGTACCAGACTGTACTGCGGGCCCCCGGCGAGGGCTCCTCCAGTGACGAGGACAGCGACATCGATGAGACCGAGGAGGCGAATGTGCTCGGCGCCGAGACGGAGTGGGTCGATGCGGAGGGGTGGCAGCACGTGTCCGATGATGAGAACGAGGCGGCGACGGCCTGCAGCCCCGTCAGGACAGGCGTACACCCGAGCCCGGGGAACCTCACGGCAACAACGGCGGCAGAAGGCGGGAACGCTCCTTCCGCGTCGGCCCCAGGCAGTCCAACGAGTGGGGAACTCAGCGGCCGCATGGTCGCCGCCCACCACCTCCGCCGCCGCACGAGTGAACGAAACGCGGGGATACGGAAATCGAGCCGCAGTCGGCACAACTCCCTGTCACCCATGTATGAACTGCTCCACCGCTCCTTCCGCCGGGGCAGCTCGATGCGGATGTCCGGGGAATTGCCCTCAGCACTCTCCAACGCGCCGCCGCCGCCACAGCCGCCACAGCAGCATCCGCATCCGCATCCGCCGCAGGCCCTCCTACCAGCTCCACCGCTTGGGATGAGCGGAGCCGCCGCCGCCGCCGCCGCCGCCGCCCCACCCACTGGCGCCCCACCGAATCACAGCTGCTGGGGCGGTACCGAGGCGGGGGGCGTGGGGGGCTCCCCAACCCTGGCCCGGCTGTCGACACACGAATTTGAGCGCCGCACCAGCCTACCCAACGCAGGGGCCATGAGCGCCGTCGGTGCGCCGGTGGATGTGGCGGCACGATCCATCAACGATAGTACCCCAGACGATCGGGCGTCGCCGCCCCTCGCCAACGCCTCCACCGTCGCGGTGCTAGAGGACACCACAACAGAGGCGACCCTCCGTCGCCCGGAGGGGACGTGCGGGACGGGGTTGGGCATCGGCCAGCCGTCTTCTGGGGCGATGACGACCACGCGCGGGAGCTGCAGCCCACTCCTCCCCGACCCGGTGCACCCAACCCAACCCCTCCACCCGCAGGAGGCGCAGATCATCGGCAGCACGACAGGGGGAGAGGAAGATATGCCCGTGCTGGGGGTCGGACGAGCCGTGTCGCACCTCTGTGCGATCAGTGCCAGCGTACAGGGCTGGCGGACGACGCAGGAGGATGCCGAAGCGGTGTTTATTGTCGGCATCCCGGCGTTGGGCCCGACACCAGAATCCACCACACCTGGTACATCGCCTACCGGAACCCTGCCAGCGCTGTCGCAGCCGGTACCGGCTTTAGAAACGATGCAGCTGGCCGTCTACTGCGTGTTCGATGGGCACGGTGGAGACGCTGTGGCGAAGCTAGCGGCGCAGAACTTTGAGAAGCACCTCCGCCGCGCTATTGCCCGAACGCGGACCGATGATATTAGAGCCCGTGCGCTGCTCTACGTGCTGGAGGATGAGTCCACGCACCCCCCGCTGTTCTTCCAGCCCTCCCCTCAGCCGTTCAATTCCATGTACGAGAGCTCTACGCGGCCCTTCCAGAGCCAGCCCACACTGCAGAGCACCGCTTCCAACAACAACAACAACACACACACCTTCCATGGGGACTGGATGGCGGCCTCCGGTGCGATCGGGGGGGCGGGGGCGGCCGTCGAGCGCGCTGCCTCGCCCCACGGCGGCAGAGCAACGGAAGACACCTCCAGGCGCGACTCGGCAATGCTCACCGATTCCATTATGCGGGGGAGCCGCATGCAGATGCACATATGCACGGAGCCCGTATCCCCGTATATGAATGGCGGGGGGCATTCGCCTGGCGGGAGCCCTGTTCTGCCAACCTCCCACTACATCCAGCAGCAACAGCAGTCCGCCCCCATGACGGTCGCCAACCTCAAGCAGCTCACCACCGCGCAACAGCAGGCATCCGGGCTCGGGAAACTGCTTCCGTCCAAGGTGGTGGAGCACACGGAACCCCAAACCAAGGCAAACGCCACCAGCTGTAGAAACAAAGAAGGAGGCGGCCGGGAGAGCGGGAAGACGCGAGGAGAGACGTCTGCGACGGCAGAGCAGCTGGCCGTGTTCGACCTCATTGAGCAGTGGCAGCAGCAGGACACCGCGAAGGAATCCACCTCGCCCTCCTGCACGTTCCAGTGTAACCCCACCAACAGCAGCGGGCTCAATGTGCATCGCAACACCAACAACCCCAACTCCAACACACACGACGGCGCCGGGTTCCTGACGTACGGCTCCCCCCTGGCCAACAGCCATACGACGAATAGCTTGGGGCGGATGGGCGCCAGCGGTGTACCCGCGGGGACGCTCAGTGGCACGACGGCCAACGAGAATCCGTTCAGCCCTCACAGCGACAGCGTGCACTCCCCTGCTGGGAGCGGGGGCGGGGGCGGCTTCGGCGGGGGCGTTCCGCCCACGCAGGTGACGCGCAGTGAGATGGAGCTGCTGCGCTGCTACTTCGCCAGCATTATGGAGGACGCGCTGCTTTCGCTCGACAAGAGCCTCGAGGTATCGGAGGAGGGACAGCGCGGGGATTTCAACACCGTCGGCTGCACCGCCTGCATCGTAGGCATCACCCGAAATTTCATTCTCTGCGCCAACGTGGGGGATAGCGGGGCGGCACTCTACGACGAGCACCAAATGGATTCCATCAGCATCAAGCACCGCATCACGGACCCCGAGGAGAAGAGTCGGATCACCAGCGCGGGGTACCTCATTCGAGACAACCGCATTGAAGGCCTCCTGGCGGTCCCCCGCGCCCTGGGGGATTTCGACTTCAAGCAGTGCGGTGGCCGGCCGGCGAAGGAGCAGGCGGTGATTGCCGTTCCGCATGTTACGGTCCGGCCCGTCCCCAGCGACGGCGACGGCCGATGGGGCGTCATCCTCGCCTGCGACGGCGTGTGGGACACACTGACACACCACCAGGTGCACCACGCTTTAACCCACACCGACGCGGATGAGCTGGTGGCCTCCTCCGTGACTGAGGCGGTGATACGCGGCCGGGAGCTCGCCCTGGAGCGAGGGATGAGGAAGAAGAAAGAGTGCCTCTCCGTCAAGGGGAGCTCGAGCCCGAACCATGGCGGCGGCCAGCTGCCCAACGCGACGAGCAACAGCTACAGCGGACTCAATTCCCCCCCGCCGCCACCGCGTGCGACCTCGGCGGGGGCGATGCCGCTGTCGCACCCCTCTTCTGGCGTTTTCGCCCCTGCCGACAACTTTAACATACCGCTGCTCGTTGCGGCGACAGGCATCTTTGCCCAGAGCGTTGCCCCAGCCGACAACACGGAAGGCATTGGGCTGGACAACTGCAGCTTGATTGTCATTCAGAACCAGCCGCAAGTTGGAAGCGACGGAACGCAGAAGCGCCGCAAGAAGAAACGAGGCAGCGAGGGGGGGGAAGAGGAGGCAGCGAGAGGAAGGGGAGGGGACAGAAGGGGAAACCCGAGGTAACGCCATTCACCAGATAAGGGTTCATAGTTTTCCATTGATGATATATATATATATATATATATATAGAGAGAGAGAGAGAGAAAGAGATAGAGAGAGAGATGCAGTGGTACACCACCGCCACAATTCCCGTCGTTTGCGTTCCTGTGTAAACTTTTCTTTTTATCACCCTCCATCTTTTCTTTTCTGCTGTACAGTTGTTTGTTCGTGGTACCCTTCCCGCGCCCCCGCCACCACTAAAAAAATAACAATATATATATATATATATATATATATATATATATTAAATCCCCCTTTCAGAGTATCATTTATATTATTATTATTATTATTATTATTATTATTATTATTATTATTATTATTATTGTTATTTTTTTTTTTGAGTATTATTATCGTTATAATACTCTCATTATTGGTAAATATATCAAGAAGCATCCAGAGGGATCTCCCCATTCACCCAATCTCGTTTTTTCCTGTTTCGCAACCCCCCAAAAACTCAAATCCCGCCGGTTCGGGCTTGAAGTGCGGGCCGAGGTTATGTGTGTATCTTCACGAGCCCGTCACCCCCCCTTTTTGGACTCCCCGACACGCACTCACCGCTCACCGTGTGGCACTTACTTTGGTGTGTTCTCGCGTGTTTCTCTCTCTATATATGTGTGTGTGTGTGTGTGTGTGTGTGGGGCGACGTCGTTCGTCCCTGTTTGTTGTTTGTTGTTTATTGGCCCAGGAGTGCCCTCATTCTCTCTCTCTCATTCTCTCTCTCTCTCTCTCCACTAGTTCGAGAATGCGAAACAAACAAACAAACAAACAAACAGACACCACCATCACCAACAACAAACAAACAGAAAACAACAACAAGAAGAAGCAAACCACCCATAAAACCCAAATAGAAGAACACACACACACAAACACAAAAGCTGTTGATTTTTTTTTTAATTTATATGTATTCTACAGTTATCTGTTTCTTTCCGTGAACAAATTTTTTTTTGTTTTGCCCTAAAACACGAGGAGTTGCAGCATACTCCCCCGTTTCTTCCTCTCTGCTACCACCGCAAACAACAACAACAACAAAAAAAAAAGAAAAAGAAAAAGAAAAAGAAAAAAAAGAAAGTAGCAGCACAGATCATCCCCCTCACCACGGGCGCGAACTCTCTCTCTTTCTCTCTGCGCATCACCAACAGCGCAGTAAGGGCTTAACGTATCGAACGAAATGAAGCCAAAAGGCGAAAAAAAAAAGAAAAGAAAAGAAAAAAAAAAGAAAAGGGTGAAGAACATTCATATCTCATTAGGTCAAGGGAAGAGCTCATAAGAAACAAGAGGGGAGAGTGTGTGTGTGTGTATTCTTCTAAGACAGAGGAAACAGAAGCCAATAAGGGTGATGTGATGTGATGTGATGCGAAAGAAGGAAGGAGGGGGATACATCATAGGCGTCCACTGTCGTCATAACAATGAGAAAAACAACAACACCAACAGCGGCGTCGAAAGAGAAACAAACAAACAAACAAACAAACAAAAAAAAAACAGCGCACATAACAGAATGAGAGAACGAGAAAAAATAAATAAAGAGTTTATTATTATTATTATTATTATTATTGTAAAGATAGGGGGGCAGAAAATAAAATAAAAGTTAATCCAGAAGAGAGTTCACGTGGAGATTGTGCCGCGCTGATATATATATTACTAATATATTATTATGATTATTATTATTATTATTATTTTTTTTTTGGAGTGCCTGACAATAGAATGAAGAAGTGGTCAAGACGTCAGAGCGCGCTGCGTCGTGCGCTGAACTTCACAACAACAATAACAACAACAAGTGGTGCGCGGATGGGCGGGATATGACTCCTTCTCTCTCTTGCCTTGTAAAATAATAATAATAATAAAATAAAACAACAAAACAACAACAACAACAACAGCACTCCTATGAACGGACTCCCATCATCTCTCGCTCTCTCTATATAGTCTATCCGATCCTTCCAGCAGTTGCGCCACACCCAGTGGGTCTGGGGGCGGGGTGTGTGATGTGATGTGATGTGTGGCGGTCGAGACGGAAAAACGTATATATATATATATCTTTCTCTCTCTCTCTCTCTCTCTTTCTCTACTCGCTCTTTCTTTTCTCAACTTCTATTTATGTATTTTCGTTTTACTTGGACGACCCCTCATACGGCCACCGGATGCCGGCTACTATATATAGTACCTAGAGAGAAGCAGGTGAAGCCCGCTTCTTCCTTCTTCCTTCTTCATTCCGTTTGTGTTTTCTTGGGTTGCGCTTCGCTTGAAGAGTAGTAAATAACGAAAAGATAGCGAGAGAACAACGTGTCAACGGGAGAGGGAAAAAAAAAAGCAAGATATAAAATATGTATACAGGTTAAAAAAAAAAAAAAAAACAACACTTGATTTCATCGTAAACATCAACCATTTTTTTTTCTCTCTACCCTCTTCTCTTCTAACACATCTTGTAGCTAGTTTTCGTTGAACCAAACCAATTGTACTATTGACAGCTTGGTCAATCACCATCACTAGAGATATATTCACCGATTTCTTTTCTTTTAAGTTTTATTTTAATTTTTCTGTTTACTTTTTTACTTTCTTAATTTCTTTTTTTTTTTTGTACATTTTATCTTCCTCTTTGCTCCCTTCCCCTCCATTTTTTTTTTTTTTGTTTACCGTCCGGCAAGACAAGGAGATTGTTGAGGAGCAGCTGAAGGACCGGCGCGGCGCGGCGACACGAGATCAGACGCATACGCCCAAAAGAGGGCTCACCTTGGCTCTTCCCCATCTGCTTTGGTTGTTTTCTTTTGATTCCTTGTCAAAGCTGACCTAGGGAGCCAGAGAGAGAGAGAAAAAAAAGAAGTTACAAGTATATATATAAGTATACATATATATATATATATATATATATATAAACAAGAAAAGAAGAAGAAGGAGAAACAAACAAAAAGAGTGCAGCTGGGAGCCCCCACTCCTGGATACGGCACAGAGAAACAACTACAACAACAGAGTTGCACGTACAACAGAGTACAGAGGGAGCCTCCACCATCACAATTCTTTATCACAGAAAAATCTGAGCGAATTGATTCTAAATACCCTCCATTTCTCGATAGCATCTTGGCGCGTGCTTGAAACACACACAAGAAAGAGTAGCTACACATATATACATATTATATATATATATATATATATACATATTATATATATATATATACATATTATATATCTTGATCAATAGCAACAAGCAAGCAGAGACAATATCTGGAGGCACCACATCACTAGTCCGCCCCCCCCCCATTCCCACTCCACCTCCCTCCAGGTCAAGAGGCACCGACGCGTTTCTTCTAAAAGGAAAGAAAAGAAAAAAAAAACAAAGTAAAAAGAAGGAGAAAAAAAAGGTGGGAAATAAAAAGAGAGATACCGCGAGAAGAGTTCCACGAAGTCCTTCTCCCCCGCTTGAGGCCTTCCGCCGAGACAGAAGACAAAAGAACTGAGGGAAGAGCTGAAGTGAGCTTGATTTTTCTGTGGAGATAAAGTTTTTTTTTTCCTTTTTTTTTCCTTTTAGAGAGAGAGAGAGAGAGAGAGAGAATTCAAGACAGGAGTCTTCAATCCTCGGCCATCCCTCCGCTCTTTTCCTTCAAACAAGCAAACAAACGTAAATACACAAGTTTCACAAAACTTACTTCCCCAATCGCCTAGAAAAAAAGAAAGAAAAAAAAAGAGAAAAAAAAGAAGAACCCCCCCCGGGGGAACAACAACAAGAATCCAAACAGCCACCCCTTAGATCGCTAAGAGCGACATGGATGCGCTGCAGGATGGCTACACGTCCCTCTCTCTCCCCCCAGAGCCCACACCCAGCAACGTCACCCAGGAAGAGACGAGCGCGTTAGCAGTAGGACGAGCAGCCCCTGGTACGTTTCCCCACGCGACGAGAGGAGGGGGAGGAGGAGGAGGGCTTTCGTTTCCTGCGGAACACGTGAGATATGCTGAGGAGGACCCGAACGATGTGGCGGCGTATGATGCGATGCCATGTGTATCGCCCGTAGGAGACCCGCACCTCGCTATGGCTGTCGGCGCCCATTTGCTGGTGCATCGCTATCCAGCTGGCAGTGATGGGGAGAGCAGCACCGCTACCACACATGCATCTCAATCCCGCACACACAACCACCCCAGCACGGTGTTCCTCTTTCGAAACGGGGGCGGGCCGGAAATGGTGGATTCCCCTTCCCCACCAGAGGCAGAGAGAAAGATGCCGGTCGAGAAACAAAATGTGTACGACGGTATGGAGGAGGAGGAGGAGAGCCGGAGGACCGTCGCGGGGGTACCGCAGCACCTCATTCCTCACCCCTCGGACCAGCAGCAAGTGCGGGATGTGCACACCTCCAGCACCACAGAAACCGTCGGCACCGCTGCCCCACCATTTTGTTCTTCCACGGCCACAGGCGCGGGGCAGGGGCGTGCACTGGGCGAGACGTTCGGCACCGCTGGTTGCTCTCCTCCGCCATTACTGCTGCTGCAGCACACCACCATCACCACGGGAACGATTCTACACGCAAGCTCCGCCACCGCCAGCGGCTGGGGCTCCCTACACGCACTGGAGGAAAACAGCAGCAAGAACCGCGCCGCCACTGCCACTCCGACAGACGCCACCGAGAAGCCGATCCACAACAACATCCACACAACTCCTACAACGGTAGCGAGTGACATCGACCTCACCATAACCAGCGGCACCAGCGCGACACCAGCGCTCATGGATCCCAACCCACTGTCCATGGCGGGGCAAACGTATTTCGTCCCCCCCCCACTCCAACAACAGCAGCCCACAGCACTCCCCGCAGCGGCCGCACCCCCCCGTGCCGATGTCGATGGTCCCGAACTCCAAGGCCAGCGGTGCGCCGGTCACCTCCCTCCACGTAGTGCAAACGCCGAGCCCGAACAGCACAGGGCCATTTCCCCACACCAGCTGGCTACATACCAGCCCAGGAAGCACTGGGGGTGCGGGGAATACCACCACCAGCACGAGCTTCCACGCCTTGTCCAAACCCCCGTCCTTTCGTCGCGCCCCGCGGAACCAGCGCAGCGGCAACTACTCTGCTGTTGTGCTCTGCGCCTCCTCGTCCAGCCCGCAGGACAGCGAGGCGAACAAACGCAACCACCATAATGCAGGTCGACCAGCCGCGGGCCCGGCCACTGCGGCAGGACTCGAGGGCAACACCAAGCCGATGACCCTCGCGATGGGAAGCAGCTTCCTGGTGCGGGAGAGCAGCGCGAACCGTGACTCCCCGCACCTCACCCACTCCTCCTCCGGCGGCGGCGGCGGCGGGCAGCCGGCGAAGATGATGAGCAGCAGCGGGGGCACCGGGTTGCTGCCCGTGTACCAGAAGCGCAGCGGGACGGGGAGCGGTATGCTCAAGACCTACAGCTCCCCCCTCATTGAACTAGAGTCCGCGGCGTTGGCCTCGGGCAGCGCGTGGCAGACCAGTGACACACTGAACTTCTACAACTATAGCGAGTCGCTGGCGGCGGGCTACCAGCTCCCCTCCAACGAGCGCGACGGGCCGAAGGATCTGCCGCAATACTTCAACTACTTGGACCGCGAGAGCAGGGAGAGCATCGCTGCGGCAGATGATTCTCCAGTGCAGAACTATAGGATGGCGCCGCACACCAGTGACCCCAACGTGGATAGCAGCGCCGGCGCCGGAGCAGGACAGCAACCGAGGCATGACTCCAACGAACGCATGCGTGTGGCGAGCTCCGGTCGCGGCCTTTTTCCTGGCAGTCACCACCCTTCCGGGGCGTACACCGCGCTGGGCGGCGGTGCGCCTGGGGTGGGGCGGTCCTCGCCGAATCCGATGGATCAAGCCCGTGTACTAGGCATGTTGACGCTGCAGAGCACCCTCAACAGCCAAGCGATCATCCGGCAAATGTCGAGTACCAACGCCGGTAACGCGCCGCCGCCGCAACCCATGACGAGTGTCAGCGCCCGGTTCAATGAGGATGATTACTCCCCTGTTGTTCGTGTGGACAGCGGGGCGGCGGGAAGTAGTGAAGGCGGCGCAGCCGTGGGGCACGCGGGCGGGATGATTCGAAACGGGGTGTGCGGCGGCCTGACGCTGAACCGCCCCTTCAGCTTGGGCCTCTTTCGAAGTAATCCGGGTCTACTCGGGACGGGCACGCTGACCACACTGAAGAGCGGGCCCACCAAGCCGGACCCTGGCTCTGGACCGCCCCCAAAGACGGGGATGGTGAACGCCCTCACGAGCACCAGCGGCTCTCTCATCTGTCCCAGCGGGTTGCCCCCCGCGGAGTACATCACTAACAGCGGCGACGCCCACAGCCCCGGCGTGAACCCGCTGCTCGCCGACCTGGGGATGGACTTTGGGCTCGGGGAGGTGGGGGGGGCAGCACCAGCGCATCCCCCTGCCCCGAGTGGGGGGGGCATCGTATTTGTGCCACCCAGCAGCAAGATAGCCGTGCTGGTGGACCGCTGCTGCAGTCCCGTCGGATCCGGGATTGCCACCAACTACGAGTACCTTACCCACGAGCCCCCGCCGCCGCAGGGCACGCGCCGTGCCCCGACGGGGGAGCGGCTGCCGCGGATGGTGGACGCAGCAGTGGAGCCCATCCGAGACAGCGTGCCGCCGCGACATCGATCCCGGCGCCTCCCCGTCCGCACGGCCGCCGGTTCCTCTGCGGAGGACGACGAGGAAATCGATGACGACGATCATGAGGCGGCGTACGAAGAGGACGGGGAGGAAGACCTGGAGGAGGAGGAGGAGGAGCTGGAGGAGGAGGAGGAGGAAACACAGGCCACGGCCACGCAGCACCTTCACCACACCCTGCGCAGCAGCAAGAGCGAGGCGTTCGGCAGCGGTCCTGGGTTAGGGATGGAAGACGCCACCAGCGGGGGTGGTGGCCGGGGTCGTCTGCAGCGGCCGGGTATGAGAGAGCCGCGGGCCCTCCAGATCCCCACTGACGCGGTGATACGCGGCCTTCACGAGCACTCTCCCCCTCCACCCGCCGGCCACGGCTCCGGGAGGGGTGGACGGGGAAGCCCCAGCGGCCCACCAGCACGGCGCCGCCGCCGGCCCCGGCGCCTTATGATGGCGGTCACGTCCTGCATCACCGATACCGAGGAGACGAGTCCCATGCTGCTCGGCTCCATGAACGAGGTCGCCGCCACCGCCTCACCGTGCCACACCACCCGCAGCACTCGCACCGCCTCCGCCTCCGAACGGAACGTCATCCGCTTCTCCCCCATTCCGCCCCCCCCCACGGCAGCCAGCTGTGACCTCCTTTCATCCCCGTTGGAACTCGAAACCGCCCGGGCAGAGACTGGTCCATCGCCCATTGGTGCCACCTCCACCACCGCCCTGGAACTCCTCACGCCAGGGCCTGGGGGTCTTTCCCTTCAAATAATCAAGGGCGACGCCTCAACCACCCCGCAAACGTCCATGAGCCGCGGTAGTCCTACCCAGACCTCCCCGCTGGGGCACGGTGGCTCAGGGGCTGGGACCAACACCGCAGGAAGCGCGGGCGGTGTCCATCACGTCACCTTCCCGGATTGCGAGCCCCCGGCCGGGGCGGACCACCGGGGGAGTGCGCCCAACACCGCTGCCGGCGCCGTCTCGAGTACGAGCAGCCGCTCCAGCGGGGCGACCGTGACCGCCTCTGGGGGCGCGGGGCTCTCCAGCGGCCTCCCCCCCCCGATGACCCCACCTACCAGCTTTCCGAAGGGGTGCTCCAGCCCGTCACCCAATGGTACGTACCGCGGCGGGTCTTCGCCGGCACCACCGGCACGGAGCCATAACCACCAGAGCGTTGTGCAAAATCCCAGCTTCGGCTTCTATATGCCGCCAACGACAACGACGAGCGGCGCCAGCATCGGGGTGGGGGATGACTGGGGCAGTAGTAGAGGCACCGCCGGGGCTCCGAGTGCCGCGGCGGTGCCGGCGAGCCAAGGCGGGGCGACGACGACGATGAGTAGTGCAGGTGGCGGGCAGCAGGGCCGTGGGTCTGTGGTGTGGCAGGAGGGCCTCGTCAGTAGCCCCAGCGGGGCCATCCGGCGGTCGCCCCGCACCGTAGGGGTCGCACATCCGCGTGTGGTGCACAATATGCTCGACTCCGTAAGTCTCGTATCGAACAGCGGTGTACTCGGCGGTGTGGTGGTCCGGCACGATGAGGAGCCGCCGACGTGCGCCAGCGCCAGCACGAGCATCACCATACACCACGGGGCCACCGGCGCCGCCGCCCAAGCGGATGCGCTCGTCGCCGTCGACGCTGCCGCCGCAGGGGGCGCTACGAGCCCCCCTCCTCCACGAGAAGAAGCCATCAGCGGAACATCCAGCCCCACTCCCCCTTTACTGACGGCGAACGCAGACGGTGGCAGCGGCTCCCCGCTGTGTGCCCCGCAACCCCCAGCGCTAAAGCAGCCGACCCCCTCCGCCAACAAGGCGGACAAGGCCAATAGGACGAGCGGGTCGCCCCACGAGAAGAGCCGGAGTATCGATGATAAATCCCCCTCGCCAATGCATTTCGTGTCTCCCGCCCCAGCGCTGGGCGGAGCGGCCACCACCGTCTCCGGCTCCCTCCAGGAGAGCGGCAGCACGAACAACTCCCAGCCATCGGGGCACGCACGAGGGATCAGCGGACCGTATCGCGTACCGGGGGTGAACCAGCGCCAACGTGACGGCTTGTCGTCAAGAGGGAGCCGCAGCAGCGACGCAAACCGCCTGTCCGCCGGCGGCACCGGTGGCGGGGATGTGCTCAGCGCTGGCTCTCCACCAGGCGCAACCAACTTCACACTAGACAGCGATCTCAGCCCCATCGTGCATCAGGGTCTGCCAAGGCCGGCGCAGGCACCCGCCAGCAGCAAATCGAACCCGAACGTCAACAGCGAGAGTGTTGTCAATGCAGCGAGTACGGCTCTCATTTTCACGATAGACTCCCCGATGGTGAGTGAAGCGTCCTCGGGGCTGCAGCCGCCCCGGTGTGGGGGCCCCGCCGTAGCCGCCGAAACGGCCCTCGTGAACGCCCAGCCGTCCCCTGTGCCGTCCTACGCTGCCGTGCCCTTCGCCCCCACACCGGGGCTGGAGTCCTCCCCGTCCACCTCCGCGAGCCAGCCCAGCCAGCTGCAGGCCTCCGCCTCCCCCGTGTTTCATGGTGGCAACCTCGCCCTCCAGAAAGGGGCGACACCCTCTGGGCAGGCCGGCGGCGGGGGTGGGAGGGGGGGCGCTGCTTCTTCCCCGCAGGTGCCCGCCCCACCCTCCCACCTGCCGGCCACGCTCCTGACCCCCGCCGCCGCGGGGGCAGGAGAAGCAGGAGGTCCCCTCCTCCTCCTCTCCAGCCTCGATGACGAGGGGGCCGGGGCCACCACGCCCGACAGCGCGAGCCACAACAAGGTGGCCATCTCCTGGAATTCTCCTCTGGGCGGGACACTGGTGGAAAACGGCGCGCTCTCCCCGCATCTCACCGTTGGCGGCGACGATGTGGCCGGGGCCCCGCGGCGGCAGCAGCAGCAAGGGGCCAGTGGGCACCGCCGGCGCGGCGTCAGGAAAGGCGGGAGCAGCAGCAACGTGATCAACAACACGATCAGCATCAACACCACCACCATAACAACGACCACGACGGGCAGCAGTGGGGCGGGCGGGGGGCGCAGTCATCCAAACCTCCACAGCGCCAAGACGGACGACACGGCGGAGTTGAAGAGTTTCAGTGGGAGCCTCAGTGGCAGCGTTCCTGGCAACTATCTTCGATCATCGAACGTGGCCGACACGACGGGCAGCAGCGCCTTCTCTCGGCAAGTCATCCGCTCAGGGAGGATCGTGGCCGGCGCCCCGTACCAGTCCTCCGTGCCGCCCAACCCTCCCCCACCCTACACCACCGCTGCCGGCGGGGGCGATTCCAGTAAGCCGGAGGACGGCAGCCCACCGCCCGCCACCAGCCTCAGCATCACGACCAACTCGGGACTGCTGCCCGACTCCACTACAGGAGGGGCTGCCGGTGCAGCAGCGGCAGCGGTGGCGGCGGGAGCGGGAGCGGGAGCTGGGGTTCCTCCTACGGTGTTGCTGACGGGCAGTGGCCCTGTCGGGGTGTCTGGGTCGGTGCTGATCGGTGCCCCCGAGATGTCCACCCCTAACGATTATCCCTCCTCGCCTCTCACTACAGCCGTAGTAAAGGGTATCCGCCACGGGAGCAGCAAGAATGCACACCGCCAACAGCATCAGCAACAAAGGGGGTGCACGCTGGGTGGCCGGCATCGGGGGCACCAGCACAACACCCAAGAGAGCTCGACAGATGACCATCACACCGGCCACCACCCCTCCCAAGCGCACCGTCGCAGCGGCCGGACAACGAGCCTCCGCTCTGGTGCGAGCGGCAGGGCGAACAACGCTGGGGCAACGGCGACGACCGGGAAGAATCGAACGCCCGCCGGTGGGGCCACCTCCACCACCAGCAGCGGCAGCAGCCGGCAGAAACAGCAGCATCGGCATGTGGAGGAGTGGCTGACGGCCCTCATCTTCGCCGAAACGATGGAGAAGGACGATGACTTGCGCACACCAACAGATAATCGGCCGCGGGCCCCTTTCAATGCCGCCGCCGCCGCCGCCGCCACCAACAACACCGCTGCTGCTACTGCTGGGGAGGGGCCGGCGGCGCCACAGGGTCGTCCCAGCGAAGGCGCTGCAGGTGCGACGGCCATCCGGGAGACACCGCTGACAGCGGCGGCAGCAGCGATGGCAACGGCCTGTGGAAGAGAGAGGGAGGGGCGCAAACAAGGTGGTGCCGCCCCGCACCCGCCAGGAAGCACGATGACGACGACGACCAGCGCCATCACCAGCGCCAGCACCGTCGGCCCGCCTCTTGGTGTGGTGGACGCAGGGGCAGGGGTGGTGGCCTCATCTGGCGCACAGACCCGCAAGCCCGGTGCCAGCAGACCCCCAAAGCCTTTGTCCGGCCCACAAGGTCTAATCCGGCAGCCGCCCACCAACAACACCGCTGCTGCCGCCCCCCCGCAGCGCGCCTCCGCTGCGGTGCTGGCGCGACAGATGCTTCGGGCACTAGGGATTGCTCCAGCGAACGACAAGGAGGAAGAGGAGCTGAAGGAAGCGCCGAAGAAACAGAACCCGCAGCTGAAGCCGCCGCGGCATCGGCAGTGGAGGACATCGCTTCATCATTCCAGCGTGCTTGCCGGCTGCAGCACGCTGGAAGGCGTTTTGGACGCGAGTGCGCCGCTGCTGCGGAACCCAACCAGCACCACCCTGGAGCCAAGCAACAGCCACCGCATGAGCCAGAGCACCTTCAACAACACGGCCACCACCGCCACACCGAACACCAACAATCAAAATCACAAGGCGCACTTCTATACGCACCTTCAAGGGGATCACACGGGAGAGTGGAAAACAAGTGGTGCGACAGCACCCCATCGACGGGGCTCGGCTGCGGCAGTCTCGGGGCCACCACTCGATCTTGGCCACCATGGGCCGCAGCCGGACACCCGCTTCGACCACAGCCGCAGCAGTAGCAGCAGCACCAGCACCAGCCGCAGCCGCAGCCGGAGCTACGAGAGCGACAGCCGGAGGAACCACAAGCACCGCAGCATTACTACAGCGCAGCAACCCGCATTACATCTGATGGTGGTGGAGGACACACTAGGCGGGATGGAAGACAGCAGCAACACCAACACCGGGCTGGCCATCTCCGAGAGAGATAAGACGAGCAGCAGTAAGGACGGAGCCTCGACAGGAGCCGGTGGGGCACCAACTGTGAATCCAGGGGCCTCCCCTATCTTCTTTCACAACCAACCTGAACTCCAGCAGCGAATGCCTTCAGAAGAACCACCAGAAGGGGAAGAAGAAGAAGAAGGGGAGGGGCAAGATAAGCCGCAACCGAATCTGCCGGAGCAGGACCCGCACTATCCACCTTCACCACAGCCTATTCAAATGCTGCACCACCCCATACCCCCTCACACCGGAACTGGTGCATATGGCGTGAGCCGCACCACCACCACCACCTCGAATACGGCTCCCTCCTCCACCCTACAGGGAGCGCAGTCTCCGAACGTTCTTCCCCAGAATGACAGCCAAGGGTGGAGCTCCCCCATCTCTGGTGGCGCCTCGGACGCCCAAACGCCCGTTCCGTCAGTTTTTTTCCCACCCCCACAGCTGGATCAACTGCGCGGCAGCGCCAACTCGAGCCGCACCCCGCCAACGACCCTCGACCAGCTCTCTCCGATATCCATTCACTACTACCACGAGACGACGATGCCCTCCCCCGACTCCGTACTACTCGCTGTGCCTGGAGGCGGCGCGGGGGCCTCGGCGGCGGCCGACGGCGACCACCGTTGCGCCGCTGTAGGGGAGGTGGGCAGCGAGGTGCTGCCGCGCACGAATTCCCCCACACCGGAGCAGCGCCGCGGGCGGGGAGGTGTCGGGAGCGGCGCGGTCCACACCGGCAGCTCGAGCGGCGGAAGCGGCACCGGCGGCGGAACACAGCCGGAAGAGGAGGAAGGTACCATCCAGCGCTGCAGCGGCAACAGCAGCATTGGCGGAGGCGACCAACGGAAGGGGAAGTGGCGTCGGGGCCAGGACCCTCTCTGGGTGCCTGCCGCCGTGATGTCCAAACAGCAGCACCACCAGCACGGCGGCGGGGGTGGAGGTGGAGGTGGAGGCGCGCACAACACAGCGCACTACCACCACACGGGCAGCCTTGCGGCGCACCACCCGCAGACCAGCATCTTTGGGGCAGGCCCGAGCAACAACACCATGGCGTCCTTTGTCTACCGGATGCAGGCGTCCAACTCCGATACCTCCCTTCGCTCTCGCACCAGCCACGACCGCAGCGTCTTCTCGCTGCTGAACCGCCAGTTGTTTCGTTCCTACGGCAGTGCATCCACGCGCCGCCCCAGCGCTCTGACGAGCACGCAGCCCGGCCTGGTCGGGGTGTACCGCTCGCTGGATCACTCCTCCGTGGGCGGCCCCATCGTGGAGGGCAGCTACACGGGGAGCACCACCGACAGCAGTTATATGGGGTCCTGGAAACAGCGCACCACCACGACCTTGCATGGGGCCTCTCACTCTCCACCTCAACTGATGCCCCCCCACCCCCCTACGCTGGAGCACCTCAGCTCCATCTCCTCCGCCAAGCTCGGCGGGGCCGCGTCGCCAAAGAATCTCCCGTCTCCGGAGCATCACGATCACCCACGGCAGGAAGAACCATCCGCTGCTGGAAGTGGAATCCGCGGCATCTCTGCGGTGGTGGAGGAAATCGCCTCCGTCTCCACCGCCAGCGATGCCGGAGGGTTGCCAGGAGGGGTGGCGGCGGGGCGACGGCGTGCCCCCCCTCCCCCCCGCTTCGGCCCAGCCCTCGTGACGCGGCGGTCGAATGCAGCGGATGCCGAGGAGAATGCGGAAGAACAAAGCAGCCCTCTCGGATCCCGCGTCTTCTCTGCGTCGCCTAGTGGAAAACAAGGTGGTGGTAGTGGCGGTGGTGCAGGCGCGCCGATCTTATCCGTGAGCTCGCCGTGCGGGGGGCAGGTGGAACACCACAGGTGCGAAGGTGCGTGAGTTGAGTAATCCCCTCGCGGAGTACAGCAACAGCACCAGCGGCAGCCAGAACACTGCCGCTCCCGGGTCTCTGCTCACCATGCCTGCGCCCCATCACGCCTCTCATCACTCCCACTCTGCGGTGGAGCAGCACAGCAGCCCAATCGATCCCCAGCAAGGGTCGCTTACGACCCTAGGGAGAGCGGAG
Organism: Vickermania ingenoplastis; assembly: GCA_010157825.1. Lineage (NCBI taxonomy): Eukaryota > Euglenozoa > Kinetoplastea > Trypanosomatida > Trypanosomatidae > Vickermania > Vickermania ingenoplastis. The sequence continues at coordinate 325,338 of VFSE01000230.1, read as the reverse complement.
GGGGAGGCAAACACCGACACGGGAGACTTCAGCACCGCGGCAATCGGAGCCGATGCGCCCGCCATCCCACCCGGACCGAGGAATACCGCCGCAGCGGAGGGCAGCGTGGAGACCTCAGCGGTGGTGAACGCCGTGGCGGAGCCGCTCATGCCGTCCCTTCTAGGGGCCCGGGCGATCTCTGGACTGGCCAGCGGCAGCATGGACGGGGTCTCCAGCTCCCTCCCTCTCCCGTTCCCTCACGCCGTTACCGCCGGCGTGTCCTACCCGTGCACCCCCTGCACCCCAGGAACCACCTCTGAGACCATAGCCCCGAGCCGGCCCATCGGGGTGGCGGGGAGCGTTTGCAACACCCCCAACCCGCACGTGTACGCCAACAATGCCCATCCGCCCTACCACTCTGCTGGGATGGCAATGAACAGCGGTAGTCACGGCCACCAGTTGCTCCGTGAACGGATGACCAACGGGAGTGAGTCCCTGGTGCTGGGGGCAGCTGCCACCCCAACCCCCAGCACCAGGGACTGGATCGATTCGGAGCGTTTTTACTCTACCTCCACCCCGCCTCACACCCCCACGCCCACCCCCGTGCAGCCCCAACTCTCATCGGCGAACGACGATTGCCTGGTGCTACCGCACCCACCAAGCGGTGGAGAGGCGTTGGGCAGCGGTGCTCTATCGGTCGTGGGCGAGAAGACCGATGCCGCAAGCGATGGTCCAGTGCATAGAAGTTGCGGACAGCTGCAGCTCGCCGCGCAGAGCCCTCTGCGCCACCACCACCCACCACCGTCGCCGACGCCGACGCCCTCCCGACACGGCACCTCACCACTGTCCCTCGAGGCGCCGCCCTTCTCGCACGGTGTCACCTCCACGCCGTCGCCATCGGCCAACGCGAGCCCGAGCTTGTCTGTCTCGAGCAGCCGAATGGGCGTCCGAGAGGATAGCCGCCCGGCGGGCAGCCTGCGCACGGACTACAGCAACAGCAGTTTGGAGCACACGAGAGAGGGGCTAGGGGGGCAGGGGGTGAACAGCAGCGTGGTGGCGGCTGCCATTCGGAGAGCGAAGCTGGTGGTGCGGTCTCAGAGGGGGACACTGCCGGGCCGTAGGCAAGGCCGGAGAGCAAGTGAAGACGAGGAGCAGCTCACTGCCGCAATGGAAGAGAGCCGAGGCCAAACGCAGATCAGCAGCAGCAGCGCTGGAACATTAGCCACTACAGAGTCCAGTACACAGCAGCCCACGCCGTCCTTGCAGCAAACGCACTACTGCGTGGGCCCCACGGTGGTCGGCACGCCCTTCACGGCCGACAGCAGGGAGTCTGTGGAGCCGCAAACCCTTCTCGCCTCCCCCGCGGTGATGGAGGACGAAGTGGAAGTTCTCAGCGCGACCTCCTCCAGCCCAATGAACGGCACGACTCCGCATTACCACACCGAACCGCCTCCTCCCGTTCCCCCAACAAATGTATCCGCACCAGATGGAGCAGGCCCACCACCACAGCAGCAGCAGCAGCAGCAGAGGGTCCGCCCAAAGGCGGAGGACAGCGGCACAGAGTCACCGGCTGGTTGTCGACAGACGAAGCCCATCACGACGCAGCTACTGCGCCCACCTTATCGCAGTGGTGGGGGCGGTGGAAGCAGCACCGGACCGGCAAGCGAGTACAGCACCTCCGTGACCACCAGCGGAACGACACCGGAGACGTCCTCCTCCTCCTCCTCTCATCTGGCGCGCCACCTTTTCGCTCAACGGCCGACACAGCCGATGATCTACGCCGCCCTGCGACAGCTGGGGCAGCGGTTCGAGAGCAGCACCAGCCGGAGTACGAACACCGTCACCAGTCTAGGACACAGCTCCACCAAACTCTCTCCTCCACAGCCCCACGCATCCCCACACACTGGCCCCACCCATCCGTCGCCGCAAGGGAGTAGGGATCCACCGTTTCCACCTCCTCTCGCCCCCTCGGCCAGCAACACCGTGGCGGAGCTCGCTGCTGCTGGGTATGACGGCACCATCTCCCCCATCAGCTCCACCACCATCACGAGTGTTACGGGCCACTCCAGCGCGGGCGGCGGCTGGGCCGCGGGCGGGACCTTGTTGGGCGGCAGCGCTAACGTCATGGCCGGCACCCCGTACCATGCGTGGCCAGGCGGGCTCCACCACCCTCCGCGTGGGAGCAACGCGACGGCGCTCCCGCAGGGCAGCGTGTCTGTGAGCCTCGTCACGTCCACCATGCTCCCTAGCCAAACTGTTCTCTCTCACGCGACACCCACCACATCCGGCGGACGGTTCAGCCACCTCCCGGCCCCCCCCGCAAGCCCAGTTGGAGAGCACGCTACAGGTAAGGCAGGGGAAGGGACCGTGGAGGCATCTTGCGCCGCCCCTGCAGCGCACCAGCTACCGCCCCAGCAGCAGCAGCGGCCCGCGGACACACCTCGCGTGTCGAACAGCCCCATGGCCTCGACCCTGCAGAGCACACGCAGCTCGGGGTCCCACACAACACAACAGCTTCTGGTCTCCGTCACACCCGCCGCCAGCGGGGCAACGGCCATTGGCCACGAGAGTATCACCTCCATCATGAGCAGCACCAGCCCCTTCCGCCGGGCCAGAATGGGCAAGACGCCAAGCATATACACCTTACCCTTCACTCGAGCCCGTGCGGCGGCGAGGGTGGTGGCGACTGCTGGGAAGGAGGAGCACCCAACGCCCGCCCCACCCTCCTTCTCTACAGCGGCGGTGAGCGGGCGGGATGCGCTGCAGCGCCGACCGCCACCAGCGCACCCCCTTCCCGCCCTCCAGCCGGGCGCTGCACCACACGCCGATCCCGACGCCGCGGCGGCAGGGGAAGACAGAGGCCGAGAGCGCACGCCCCCGCCGCTGCCGCACGCCCCCAGCGGAAAGTCAACGTCCTCTGTGGAGTCCCGCGGTCTGCCGGCCCCCTCTCTGCGCACCGGCAAGGCCGCGGCAGCGCCGCAGGAGGAGGCCGAGGTGCTCCCGCTGGCCGCCTCCGGCGCTCCATCTGGTGGGGACTGCCCTCCGGCGCCGCTGCACCGCTCTGCCAACAACTCCCCGCCCACCATGCCTCTTATTGGGGAGCTCGCCGACGTCACGCTGGCGCTCGAGGAGGACGACGAGGAGGAGGAACGCCGGCGCGCAGCGGGTGGGCCACCCAACGGCAGGAGTATGACAACCGCCACGCCCCCCACGATCAACACCGTGCCCCCGCATCTCCACTTGGAGCACCGCCTGAGCCTCAGCGCGGAAGGCCGAAGCAATTCTAGCGCCAATGCGCCAATGTTTCCTCCCTTTCTCAACAGCTCCTCCTCGTCCACCGCCGCAGCACTGCGGCCGCCAAACGCCTCCGCCACCGCACGGCACATGCTGCAGGTCCACCACAGCCAAAGTTCCGCCGGCCGACGGGTGCCGATGCGCAGCGCAGGCGAGAGCGGCGGGCCGCAGAGTCTGACGGACTCGACATTGGAAACAAACGATGGCATGCGGCAAGGGAACGTGAGCATCAACACCATCAGTACCTACCACACCAGCACGAGCAGCCAGCGACAGCGCCAGCGGCACTCCATTTCCCCGCCCATGGCGCCTGCCAGCGTAGAGGAAAAACTTACGGAAGCGAGCGGGTACACACTCAAGAGCGACGCCCTCTCCCCACTACTGCTCGGCGGCGGCGGCGGCAGCGAGGGGTGGCTCTCACGCACGAACTCCACCACACTGCACACCACACCCCGTCTAGCAGTACCAGCAGGAGCCGCCGCCGCCGCCGCCGCCGCTGCTGCTGCTCCCCTGGGGTCTGGAAACTGTACCGGAGTGGCAGAGGCGACGAGCTCTGCTGGGAACCTCATACCATCCTCCGCCTCTGGCAGCAACGACTCGCAGCTGCCACAGCAGCAGCAGCACCAGCAGCAGCAGCAGGTACGGTTCCCGCAGCTGAACGGAGGGGAAGAGAACTCCGAGAATCGTTTAGTAAGTGCGTTCCCCACTCGCAGGAGCTCCACCCCGAATCCCCATCCCGCCGTGCCAGGCGTCGCGGCCGACAACCTCTACGGCACCAACGTCTCCGCCACGCTGCACAGCACGAGTCCTACACCGGTTACCACCCCGGCGCAGTCACCCGTATCCGTTTCGGGGCATCACGCCCACGCCTACGCCTACGGCCACAGCCATCACCGCCGCAGTGGGCAAGGCGTCAGCAGGGGGGGCAGCTCCCGGCAGACGCTGAGCAGCCAGAGCGCCGCAGTCGGGACCACCGTCTCCGAGGCTGGCGGCGCCGCCTCGGTTGTTTATTCAAGCGACAGCCAGGTCCGCTCCACCTCCTCCTTGCGTGTCGCCGCCAGCTCCGCCGCACCAACAACGCTACTAGAAGAAGGATCCGAACCGACGTCCGTCTCTCTCGTCGCCCAGCGTTCGCCCTCACAGCTCGTTGCCGAGACTCCACTCCAGGCCCCAGAGATCCTTCAGCTGGACGGCCCGCCGCAGTCCTTCATCGCCCACTTCCCTCCCCGATACGCTCAGTTCTCCTCCAACACCTTGGCGACCACCTCGGCGGGGAACAGCCACAGCAGCAGCACCGGCGCCGCGGGGTTCGCCACCGCCACCGGCCCCGCGGGGGGGCCAGCGGAGGAGGGCCAGAGTGTGCCGCCACCCCGGCCCCCACCTGCCCCGGCCCTCGCGGCGGGGGAGGAAAGCAGGAGTGGGAGCAGCCCGGGCAGCAGCAGCGCCGCCGCCGCCGCGGACAACCGTACCAGCGAAAGCGCCAAATGCGTCGGTGTGGAGGGCAGCGAGCCTCCGGCGGTGCACCACCACCAGCGGCGGCTGCAGCAGCCTTCGCAGCATCCGCACCACCACCACTACCACCGCCGTCCGCACCGCAAAGGAATGAGTGTGGAGGGGAGTAGTAATGCCAACGAACGATCGCCGGATTCCGGCGCTGCGCCGAGCCACATCGCTGTGTCGCTGCACCTGCCGGTGCCGTCGGAGTCTCCGCCGCTGCAGGAGGTGGACCGCACCAGCGCGCTGCCGTCGCCCCGATCCTCTGCCGATCCCCCCCTCCTCAGTGTCCTGCCCGCACCGCAGAGTGTGAGCAGCGTGGCTTCCCTCATCACCCCGCAGCTGACCCCGCCGCACTCCGGCTCGCCCCAGTCCATCCCTTCCCCCGTCTCCACACCACAGGAGCAGGTGCAGCATAGTTTTCTCCAGGGCATCGCCGCCACGGCAAACTCTCCAAGAAGATGGTTCAGTAGAAGTACTACCAGTACCCCCACTCCCACCACAACGAGCTCAACGCCTCCGGTAACAGCCCTACACACACATCACCCGCAGCCGCGCCTTCCCTTCTATGGGAGCAGCACCGCCAGAGCAGCAGCAGCAGCAGCAGCAGAGCAGCAGCAGATGGGCAGCGGAGATCACAATCTAGACGGGAATTCGTCCGACAACAGCCGACACCTGCCCGTCGTCTCCCTCGTGGGGCCGCCCGGCTCGGGTGGCGTACCCGACAGCTTCTTCCCCGGCCGAGCCAGCGTCAGCAACAGCGGCGGCATCCTGCTCGGCAGCCACCCCGGGGCCCCCAGCCTGGGCTCCTCTCTGCGGCAGTACATGACAAGCGTCACCACCACCAAGGACCACACCGCTTTGGCAGCAGGCTCCGGCGCTGTCGCGCCGAACGCTGGCGCCGCAGCGGGCGGTGGCGGTGGCGCAGGGGGCAGCGCAGCCTCCCTCGGCGGGCTTGGTGGTCTGATGGGTGCCAGCGTCGGCGGCGGTCGCCCCGCTGGCGGTCGCTCCAGCTCGATCTTCTCCATGGGCACCGAAGGCGGCATCCCCTTCTTCTCGGTGGACGGGGCGGCGAGCAACCCGTACGGGAGCTGCAGCGCCTTCTCACCCCCTCTCACCAACTTGGGCAGTGGCGTACTGCCAGCCGCAGCTCGAGGGCCGGCGGAGTCCAACAGCGTGTCCGCCCTACCCCACCAACAGCAAGGCCAACAGCGCGGGACGGGGAGTGGTGGAGGTGGGGGAGAGAGCCTGAGCCGACTGGTTTATAGTGGAAGCCACCACCTCACTGCCGGCACCTCCACCGTCCAGCCGACGGGGCTGTACAGCCCGCGCAGCACTAGCCACTGCATGACGCCCCTGCTGCAGCCCAGCTCCGTCGGGAACCCGACAGGCACTTCTCCACCCATGACGAACGTGCCGTACAGTCCACATCCAGCATCGCCGCGACGGTCCTCCGCCTCGCCGCAGTACTCGCTCTCGAGCCACTACCCCGGCTACGGCACGGTCTCACGCCACCACAGCACGGGGAGCAATTTGAATAACCTTAGCTACGCCAGTGGCCAGGCCGGCACCTTCCAACTCCCGCGCGTCTTATCCATGACACGGCGAGAGATGATGGAGTCGCAGAGTGGAACGAGCACGACCGAGATCTCCATCCCTTTCGCCATGTACTACAAGGTCCACTGTGGCCGCGGCGGGGGCGGAAGGCCTTCCTCTCGGCAGCAGCCACACCGAGAAGGGGACGGGGAAGGGGTGGCCAGCACCGAGAGCGCCACGGAGGAGAACGCGGCCATGGATATGCCGCTGAGCGTTCAGCCCTCCACCGGGCAAGGAAAGGGCGAGGAGGAGAACCTCGGTCTCGCTCTCTTTACCGCCACCTCCTACGCCATTTGATTAGAATGAAAACAAAAAAATAATTTTTAAAATAATACTAATCCGGTTTAACATCGCGCAAACAGTAGAGCAATAAAATGAAGTAGTGCACAAGGCATTAGAGGAGCCTGCAATCATCGCTCTATAGTGGGATGCCGCACTGCTGACATCTGCTCACCTGTATCCCACATAACTTCTCTCTCTTCTTCTTCCTATTCTTTTTTTTTTCTTTATGTACTTCCTGTACAGTCTAACTAGTTTCTTTCCTTTTTTTTTCTTCGTTTCTCTTTCGGCTGCTGTTTTTTTTTTTTCCCTTCTTTTTCCTTTTATTATTGATTCGTTGTTATATACATATACAACAACAACATTGTATATATATATATTTCATTTAGCTTTTAGCTTTTTTTTTTCTTCTCACTGGGACTTTTTTTTCCTTTTTTTTTCTTTTTTTTCCCCCTTTGTGTTCTTATCCATTTATTTCCTAGAGTTTTCTAGAGATTTTTTTTTTTTCCTTTTTTATCCTTGATATCTATATCGCTTTCTTCTTTGAGTGCCTCATCTGCGCTACCGTTAACATTTATATATACACTCTTTCGGGGAGGTTTAGAAACAACAACAACAACAACAAAAACAAACAACCCCCCCTTTCCTGCTTCCCCTCCCCGTAGGCTATTAGGCTATTAGGCTATTATTGCTATAATCATCATTACCACCATCGCTCGGTATCTCTCGATATCCTTCGCACACCGCGAAAGGGGTGGACATCAGAGACAACAATTCAGAAGCAACACCAATTGAGAGAAGAAAAAAAAAAAACAAAAAAAAACGAAAGTGATCGAATAAGAATAAGAATTAAAATAATCATAATCATTAAAATAAGAGAAGAGAAAGACGGGAAAAAAAAGAGAGAGAGAGAGAGAGAGAGAGAGAGAGAGAGAGAGAGAGAGAGAGAGAGAGACGAAAAGAACAGAGCCAGAGTCAGAAACCAGCGCATCCATCGTCTTTAAAACGTTGGTTCGCTATCTCTTTCTCTCGCTGTCTCTCTCGCTGTTTCTCCTCTTCTCTCCACATCTTCCACCTGAAGAACATTTTTTTTCCCTGTTTGTCTCTTTCTCTCTTTCTGGAAGCTAAAATAATTACAACAATAACAACATTTGAAAACGACAGACAAGAATAATAAGCTAAGACGACACAATAATAGGTATTGCTGCGGCAGCACCGAGTAAAGAAACAAGAACAATAAATAAATAAATAAATAAATAAATAATAATAATAATAATAATAAACAGCCAAAGAAAACGAGGAACCGTGGCTGCTGAAGAAGAGTGGTTCCCTCCAAGGGGGTCTTGCAGTGCCTCGTCGGGAATAAAGGAAGAGAGATTCCAGTAAAGAAACATAATATTATTTATTATTATTATTTGTTTTTGTATATTCACTAGCTTTTATTGATTCGTATTTTACTTTTTTTGTTTTTGTTCTTTCCTCCAAGGAGAAGAAGAAAAGATCAACAGTCGGTCGTGTTGCCCCTCTTTAGCTGCTTCTCCACATCTGGTGCTCTCCTTTCATTTCCTTTATTATTATTATTATTATTATTATTATTATTATCCCCCCCTTTTTTTTTACATTTTTTGACCGCAAAAGTTTTCTTTTTCTTCAAGAAGAAGAACAAGGAGACAGACAGACCAGCCTTCTCCACCCCAGTCATCTCCTTCGTCTTCTCTTCTGCGTAGTCGTTGTGTTCTTTGCAGTGAGATCGGTAAAGGAAATACACATACACATATATATTTATATCCCTCTCTTTCTTTTTTTTTTTTTTTTTTTACACACTGCCTGTGACATTCATCTCATATCCACACCACCGTTTTTACATACGCCGATACAATATACAGCGAACATATCTCTGTGTGCCTACCCGTATTGCTCTCTCCCCTCCCTATCCCCATCCTCGGAATTTCAACTCATCAACTGCATTGAATATAGACATACAAGTTGTGTTGTCCGCTTTATACAGTTCCTACAGCCGAAGAAGTGCCGAAAGGAGAGATAAACAAACAGACGCCAAACTCCGCCATCGTTGGTTTCTATTTCAATTTTTTTTTTTTTTTTGAAGAAGAATCAAGTCGACGGAAAGCAGAAAAACCGTCTACCCCGGCGTGTGCCTTATTATTACTACGAGAGTTTTTTTTTTCTTTTCAAAGAAAAAAAAAAGAAAAGGAAAGTACAGGAGTTAAAGAAAAATTGACCAGCGCAAGCGAAAGAAACAAAGAAATCAGACGCCGAAGATTCATAATAGTTATAAGTCAAAGTTCAAGATTGAAAAGAAACAAACAAACAAACAAACAAACAAAAAAAAATTGTTCCTCCGTTTCTTTTTTTTCTTGTTCTTGTTCCCATATTGTTATTATTATTATTATTATTATTAGTATTAGTATTAGTATTAGTATTATACTTTTATACTTTCCTGATTGGATCCTCCTTTCCCCGGCTCTGTGCCACCTTCGACAAACAAACAAACAAAACATTGTTAGGGTCGTTATTCTTCTTATTTTTTTTTCACCCTCTGGTCCTCTTTCCTCTCCCCTACCCTGTTACTAGCTATATTCTGTGTGGGTTGCTCGGTCTGCCAACAGATTTTTAATTATTGTTATTATTATTTAATTATTTTTTTTTCTCCACTTCTACTTTTTTTTTTGTGTTGTGCATGACATTTGGTGTAAGTGACTGCGCATAGACCTAACCCTCCCTGAGTGGAAGTCTTTTTTTGTTTTTTTGTTTGTTTTAACCCTAATCATTATTATTATTATTATTATTATTATTATTATTATTAGCGATACTACTACTTTCGAACGGATTCCCTCAACACGAGTTATCCTCCCTCCCCCCTCCGACGCACACTCTTCTGATTGCTTTCCCTAAGCGCCATACATCCGCAGTGTAGCAGACACAAGACAGAAGCCCATACATACATACATACGCTGACCTATCTATCGTTTTTTTTTTGTGTTATTGTATTTTTGTTTAGACATTCTTAACAAACGTTGGTATTATTGATTTCGTATTCTGTTCCTTACAGCGGTGCGCTTCACCGCCTACGTATTGCATAAAAGAAGTGAAAAAAAAAAAACAACAACACAAAAAAACAACAACAACAAAACGAAACACGAAAGACAAAAGAAGAACGAGAAGAAGCAAAGAAGAATAGTAATACTAACCGTAGTACGTACAAGGCCTATAACCAAGCCTTCGCTTCTATTGTTATTTTTATTTATTTATTTATTTCTTATCATTATTATTATTGTTATTTTGAGCCGTACGGCCGCTCTCTCTTTTTTTTTTCGTTTTTATATAAAAAAAGAAATAATTTTTATATCTCATGGTTAACATGTCCTCCCCCTGCGGTATACTGCGGAAGGATTTTTCCTCGACGGGGGGGAGAACGGAGTCGCCCGTCCTCGCCCCTGTTCTCTCCGCCTCCTACACCTCGCCGCCACGCTCACCGCGACGTGCGGGTCGTCCGCGGGCCGGCACGGAGCACTACCCGCTGAAGAAGGATCCATCGTCCAAGAGCGGCCGCTCCATCTTTCAGTTGTTCAAGCGCTTCGGGGAGCACAGCACGGGGGAGGAGGAGGCGCAGGAGCCGTCGCCGGGCAGGATAGGAACCGGGGAATCGTACTTCCCATCCCCCCCAGAAGGCCGAGAGGGCGTAAGTGGAGGTGGAGGAGGAGGAGGAGGAGGTGGAGGTGGAGAGCTTCCCTTGCCGGAGGCCATCCTGTCCTGCGACGAGAAGAGGAGGCACCGGCGGCCGAGCAGCACCACCGCCAACGATCGGCACCGGCAATCGATAGAGAGCGTGTCGCCGGTGCGTATGGAGCCCAGGTCTGACTTGCGTCACCGCAGCCACCACCGCGAGCAGCAGCAGCAGCAGCAGCAGCAGCAGCAGCAGCAGCAGGACCGGGAGTCCATGCGCCAAGAGGGAGATGGCGCCGGGTCCAGCCCGAGTAGAACAGCAGCGCCGCACCTCCAGCGGGGCTACAGCAGTGCGATGAGCAGCAGCAGCAGCACCGCCCGCCGGCCCGTGTCGCCGCAAGAGGGATCGGTGTGCGATAGCTTTACCACACCGCAGCGCAGCCCAGTGGAGCAACGTAAGACGTTCGTGCTCCACGCTCGAGAATGTGCCCCCACGACCTCCTCCGGCATCTCCAACAACCAGTTTCGGCTCTCCGCGTCCAACAACTCCTTCTCGATGCTCTCGGGCAGCGAATGGAGCACCCCGCAGCAGACCACCACGGGGCAGCACGAGTGGGAGCACTACAGAAACCGGCGCAGCAGCACAACAAGCACTATCAGCAATCACCACCAACAGCCGCCGCCGCCGCCGCAGCCGACGCCTCCGCCACCGCCGCCGCCGCAGCCGCCACAGCATCTGACGCCTCGTCCAAAGCTTCAACGCATCTGTGCCATCGCTAGCTCCCCTGCCGGTCACAGCAGCACGACAGCGAAAGCGACAAGTCTCTCTTCTGGCCATCGCCACCACTACACACACGCACGCCTGCAACACTCCAAGAAGAGCGGGCGATTCAGCGCTGGTAACAGCAATAGCAACCATACTTCGAATAGTGATCAACTGAACGCCATCCAGTCGTCGCAGTTCCCTCCTCTAGACACACAGCCGCACCAGGAGTCCCCGCCCCCCAAGCTCGAGATGGAGGTAGGGCAGCAGCACAGCCTTCCACATCCCAGCCCAGGCCCATCGGGATCCGCCTCGGGGCGGCGGCACGGCGACGACAGCAGCGCCTCCCTGCTGCTCACCTCCAGCGGTGTGCTGCCCTCCATAGAGGTGAGTGCCGCGGTCACAGGGGACTCGCCCCGACTCGACTTCAACTCTGATTCATCCTTCCACCTCACAGGCACCCCGCTACAGCCGCAGCTGCTGCCCACACATCATCCGAGTACGCTAGGCGCGTGTAGCAGCTGCAGCGATAGCAGCGATCGGCAGCCCAGCCATGACCGCACGGTGGCGGCGACGGGGAGCGGGCGGCACGCCACCGCCTCCTCGGCCCCAGTCGACGGGATCAACAGCAGGGGGTCTTTTCGCGAACTCGCCCACCCACCGCCCTTGCAGAGCTTCGCCGGCATGCACGCCAGCCACACACACAATGCCCTCTGGTGCCTAATCCCGGGGGGAAGAAGAACGAGCCCCAGTGCGTCCGCCAGCTGCCTCGGCGTGGCCGGCGGCGACGAAAGCGTCAACCCACGAGCAGGGGATCTCGAGACGAGCTCCGGGCCCCTCCTCGGGGGCCCAACCCCCTCGCACAGCGCTGTTCACCACACGCCGTCACCCTCGCCCCCGTTGCAGACGCCATCCCTGCCGCACCGCACCAGCGGGAGCCAGCCGTCTAGTTCCACCACTAACAGCAGCTCCCTGCGGGCGGAGCACACCGGCGCCTTCTACGACCTCCCGGCACCGACCCGGCGGAGCAGTAGCCAGCACCAGCACCAACGACAGGCTGCGGACCAGCTTCCGCACCGCTCATTGCTTTCCCTCTCTGCGGTGGAGCAGCACCAAGGCAGTTGCAACGGAAACAGCTACAACTGCTACGATGAACGCGTTTCTGCTTCGTCTGGAAGCCGAGAGCACACCCTCGCCTACCCAGCGGTGACATCCAGCCTGAGCATCGGCGGGGGATGGCCGAACGGGGCAGTGCAGCACCACAGTAGCGGTACGCCACCCAATAACGCATCCCCAATGACGAGTATGCGCTCCTCCCTAACTCAGCAGCAGGTAGAGCAGCAGCAGCAGGCTCAGCAGGTAGAGCAGGTAGTACAGGCGCCACCCGCTACGGATCCTCTCGACACGACCTGCTGCAGCAGCAGCGCCAACAGCACGGAAGGAGAGAGGACCACCCCGTGCGGCGCGAACAGCCGCAGTAACAATATGCCGCAGGAGGAACCGCTACAGGCGTTCCCATCAGCATCCTCTGCTGTGATGGGGCCGGGAAGCAGAGGCTGCAGCAGTGGCGGCGGTGGGCTGAGCAGCCACAGCCACGTACCCCAATCCTCACCGAGTTCCACCACCGTCCCTGGCCCCCCAGCCAGAACAACCTCTTCCCTTCGAACGCCGATCACGCCGGCATCCGTGTCTTTCACTTCCCTCTCCTTCTCCCACCCCAGCACCAACTTCGGCTCCGCGCAGGGGCAGAACAACAATAATATTAGCACCAACACCCTCTCTACCCCCACTCTCTCCGCCCCACATTCCCAACTGATCCTCGGCGCGACCTCCATGCTACCCACAGCGACCACCTTCAGCAGCACAAGCAGCAGCTGCGCCGCGCATCAAACACACGTCCTTCATAGTACAAGCAGCGCGGGCTGCACCACCGCCTGCGTCTCACAAGCGTCGTCTCCGCCGCAGCAGCCGGTACAGCAGGTGCTGGGCCTTGGTGAGCCGCACGCCAACACGGTGCTGATAACGCCCGTGGCAAGCAGCCGGACCCCCCAACAGCCGTCGCCGCAGCCAGAGGACTCCGCACCGCTGCAGGCCCCACAGGGATGTCTAGAGGGGGAGGGCTCACGGCGAAGCCCCCCCTCACGAAGTCACAGCAGTAGCAGCAGCCGCAGCAGCTTTAGCCATAGCGAGTCTCATGGAGTGTATCAACCAGGAATTATAGAACAGCGGATCGCCTCGGCCTGCCGACACCACCGCAAGCAGCAGGGGCCGGTGCTGAAGGCGGAAGTTAGTCTCCTGTCCGCTGGCAACGAGGGTCTCGCCGTGCCCCTGGACCCCCTGGCGGCTACCACCACCAGTCGTAGTCCGGTACAGCCGCACAGCCTCAAGGCCGTGTCGTTCTCATCGCTGCCAGATGTCCCGCCCAATCGAAACAGCATCACCAGCACAGCAGGGGCAAGCACCAGCAGCACCAACCGAGGGCTCCTTGGTGCTTCCATTTTGACCTCCACGGCGTCGCACCCAACCAACGCTTTGTCGACGACGAACACAGCGACGGCTCGCGTTTTCCACAGTGCGTTCGACTCGGCGGGTCAGACGGTCATCGCCTCGACAAGTTTAAAAGATCCTCCCTCCGACAGCAGCCTCCACCACCACGCCAAGACGACGCCGACACCGCCACCACTATCACCGCTGAGAGGAGCAGTGAAGAATACCAACAGTAGTGCAGGGGGGAGCAGGCTACACACACCGGTCTTTCAACATCCTCCTGGCGGCAGCGCCGGGGCGTTTCCTCCACCCCCGCCGCCCCTCCCCTCCACGACGTCGATCGCCCCCCAAACGAGTCGGGATATGCGGGCGCCATCCACCCCGCTGTGCTGCTCCTCCCCCGCCTCCAGCCTCCCAGGGGCGGACCTCACCCACCACCACCACCCGGTGCCTCTCTTCCACGCCTCGCACACACCGGTGCCGCCGCCCCTGGGTCCCACCAGCAGCACAGGCGGCAACACGACCCCCTCTTCCTTGGAGTCGGGTGAGACCAACGCCGGCGGCGGCGGCGGCGGCGGCGGCGGTTGCAGCAGCAGCACCTTCGGCGCCCTGGGCATTGGATGCTCCACGCAGCAGTATCACGTCCTGGAGACCGCCTCCACCACCTCCGCCAGCAGCCTTCACAGCGGTACAGACGGGTGCACCTCGAGAAGCTTCGAACGCGAAGGTGACAGAGACGCGGATGATGGAGATGGAGGGACCCCTGCAGAAGAGTCGTGCCCTACATCCGTTCCCGCCTCCGCCACCGAGAGCGGTTTGCTACACCGGCACCGCAGTGGGGAGGAAGGAGATCATCCCAGCCGTCTGTCGCACCGACGATCGCTAGGGAGCAGCAGCGGGAGAGAATTGGTAAAGAAGGACGACGACGCCGTTCTAGAGGGACGGGCTGGAGATGCGGATCATCATCTGGAAGGGGGGAGGAACAGCAGCAGTTCGCACTCCTCCGTCGTCACTCTCGTGCCACGCAAGTCCCCGGCCTTGTACACGACGCTTGTTCCAACCCTCTCCGCCAGTGCCGCCGCTAACAGCGTCGTCGTGCATCGCAGCAGCAGCAGCGGCAGTGGGTGCGGGTGCACTAGATCCGTGTCGCCTACGCACCTCCACCGCAGCAGCGGCTGTGTCGCCGATATCGAAAGAGAAGAGGATGTCGAGGAGGAAGGGTCCCCTGTGCAACTGCAAGCAGGGCCGCCGGAGCACCACAGCGGGAGCGATAAAGAGGATGGAGGGGTGGAGATGAGCTCTCCACTAGAAGGAATACGCAAGGGGAGAAGGGCACCCACCGGGTCTTCAACGACACCAACTCTACATGCTGTCGACCCATCCCTGTCAGCAGAGCCGCGGAGGCGGAGCCCATCACCGCAACAAGGGGCAGAAAAAAAAGAAAAGGATGGGGCGAACACGGAGCCTCACACCGATCCCGGAGCAGAGCAGCAACAACTCCATTCGAGTCGGTCGCACCGGTACAGCAGCAGTACCATCAGCTCTGGGGTCGGGGGGGAGGGAGCTCGCAGGTTGCACCGGCACAGCAGCAGTAGCCAGCCCATCATGGACGGGGAGGACTCCATGAGCGGTACCTTGCTGGGATGGGCCGCCGGGGGTGGTGGTGGTGTTGGCGCTGGCAGCGGCAGTGGCAGCTGCGCCATGTTCCCGAGCCTGCAGGTGTCTCACGTATCTTCGACTTCATCGTTTGGGAGTGGGATGGCGGGGGCACAACTCACCCACCAACTTGCTCAGCCCGAGCAGCAGCAGCAGCAGCAGCAGCTCCTCCAGCCCCACCCACTGCACAACATTTTCGCTGCCGCGGAGGCCGAGGCCGAGGCAGATGATGATGATGATGATGATGATGATCTCCTTACTGAAGTCCCTAGCAGTCTGCTGCGGCGCCATACCCTGGAGCCACCATCTGTCAGCCTACCATCCAGTACCTTCTTTGCTGCCGAGCAGGCGGCAAAGGAGCTGTCCCAGCCGCATGCGGACTACCCCATTTCAATGGTCCCGCACACCGATGGCGGCCACGCTGGTGAAGCGGTGGTAGACCACCCGATGAACTCCGACTCCCATCCGCAGACGGAGGAGCAGGGCGAGGCGTGTGAAGCCGGGGAGGAAGGCGCACCACTGCCGCTTGGGGCTCGTCGCACCTCCGCCGTTCGTGCGGGTGCGACGAGCCCCAAGCGCCGGACGAACAGCTGCCCCGACACGGCGCGCTGTACGGGAGCCCCTGCGACGCCTCTTCCAACCGCCGAGTCCTGTAGCGTGTCGCCGGTGCGTAGGGATGGGCACTTCGCCGTGAGCGGAGAGCCCCCGCCCTCTTTCCTGTCCCCCTCGACGCACTCTGTAAACTGGCGAGCGTCGCGTGGGAACTCGCTGCTGTCCCCCACCGCCCCTACCACAGCGGGTGCGGGTGTCACGATGCGTATCGGCCCGGTGCCGCTGGGCCAGGGGTCGCTGCTGTGTTTCAGCGGCTGCCGCTCCAAGAGCCCGTTGATGCTGTTTGTGCCGCATACGCCGCCACATGATGACACCCCCCGGACTTCATCCCAGCGCCTGGGCGGCGAACAGAAACCAGGGCAACGAGAAGACGAACGGGAGCCGAACTCATTCGCCAGTGAGAACGATGAAGGAGTAGCACAGCAAGAAGGAGGGAGCGAGGCGGAACGCCATAACAAAGTGGAAGGGGGCATCGCCGCTCGTTCTTCCGAGAAGGTGTTGAACAGCTCGGATGATGACGACGACGAACTAACGTTAGTCAACCCGTGGCAGTCTCGCATCCTACGGCTGTCCCCTCGTGCTGCCGGTGCGGTGGGGTGCGGTGCGCTTTCTCCACGACAGCTGTGCTCACCCCAACCCCCGTCGCTGCTGACGTCCCCATCGAGAATCACCACCAGCCCTCCTGGGCTGGCTGGAAGGCACGGAATACCCACTGGCATGTTTTTTTTAACGCCTCGGTCCCCCCCACCGGGGCAGGTGGTGCCAAGCTGTGGGATTATGGAGGACGAGGGCGGACCGCTGACCCTGCAGCCCATGGACGACGTCCCGG
Organism: Vickermania ingenoplastis; assembly: GCA_010157825.1. Taxonomy (NCBI): domain Eukaryota; phylum Euglenozoa; class Kinetoplastea; order Trypanosomatida; family Trypanosomatidae; genus Vickermania; species Vickermania ingenoplastis. The sequence goes on along the minus strand of VFSE01000230.1, from coordinate 308,665 downwards.
ACACCCAAGACCTGCTCAACACCAGCTTCTTCACGATTAGTCCCCGCCCAGCGGTCCGCCGCCCGGCGCAAGGGTTCAACGGCTTCTCTCCCGGGGCGGGGCCAAAGCGCCGGCGTCGGGAGGGCTCCTCCACCGTTGTGATCCTGGACGAACCTCCGGAGATGGAGAGCTGAAGAAGACGAAAAGTGAGTGAAACCAACAAACAAACAACAAGAAAAAGGGACCCACAGCTAAACTTTCTCCCCCCTCTCCTCTGCTGGATGAGAGAGAGAGCGAGAGCGAGAGCGTAAACTATTGCACATCTGTTTCTGCCCTCCCCTTCTCTGAGCGCGGCCCAAACACACTTACCTACAGTGGAGATCGTTTGAACACTCTTCCCCTCTATTCATTTCTGTCTGTCTCTCTCTCTCTCTCTCTCTTTTTTTTTTGTTTCCTCCCGCGAAATAGTGCTCACAACTCATACGTCACACACCAGAGGGTGACAAGGACCAATAAGTTTTTCCTTTTCTTCTTCTTTTCTTGCCATCATGGATCCTTCAGAGGCTCAGAACGCCGAGGCGATAAGCAACGAGGAGCAGCAGAACCAGCATGGCGGCGGTAAGCGTAGCAAACGCAATCGGAACAAAAACAAGAACCGCCACACGCCACTCCCTGAAGGGGATGAGGACACCCACACCGCCGACTCGACTGACGACGCGGATGGAGCGCAGGCCCACCCCCCTCCTCCGGATCTGTCCTCGACGCAGCCGCAACAAGACGAAGAGAAGCTAGCCGAGGCAGAGCGCCAGCGCAAGGAGCAGGCCGAGGCAGAACGCAAGCGTAAAGAGCAGGCCGAGGCAGAGCGCCAGCGCAAGGAGCAGGCCGAGGCAGAACGCAAGCGTAAAGAGCAGGCCGAGGCAGAGCGCCAGCGCAAGGAGCAGGCCGAAGCAGAACGCAAGCGTAAAGAAGAAGCCGAGGCAGAGCGTCAGCGCAAGGAGCAGGCCGAAGCAGAACGCAAGCGTAAAGAGCAGGCCGAGGCAGAACGCCAGCGCAAGGAGCAGGCCGAAGCAGAACGCAAGCGCAAGGAGCAGGCCGAGGCAGAACGCAAGCGTAAAGAGCAGGCCGAGGCAGAGCGCCAGCGCAAGGAGCAGGCCGAAGCAGAACGCAAGCGTAAAGAAGAAGCCGAGGCAGAGCGCCAGCGCAAGGAGCAGGCCGAAGCAGAACCCCAAACGAACACTCCTCCGCCCGCCATTAAGAAGCCATCGTCCCCCCCTTCCCAGGATGTCGAAACAACAAGCAGCCCGCGAACTGAGAAGCGAATCCGCTTCCAAGACCCTCTACCGAACCCAGCAGCCCGCAGCGGGCGCGGCGCGGTGGTGCCTGGCGGTGCGGGCAGCTTCCCCAGCATTCGGTGGGGAAAGGTGATAGCTGTTATCGTATCACTGCTGGTGTACTTTGCGATCCGCCACTACAAGGGCCGACATTAGTCTAGGCACAGGAGGAGGAAGCGACCAAACGTACCACCTGACCAGATGTACCCCAAACCCGAACCCTCGGAACAGAGAAGCGACTGACTGCTGCGCCTGCTGAAAAAAAGACGCGAGAGAGAAATCGATTGAGAAGTAGCGGGAACAAGAGAAAATAACAAGACGCCTTCCTCACCGACAGTGCGATGTTTTCTGCCTTATCGCCGCCTAATCTTGATCCATCTTGGCAGCGAGATTCATTTCACACCAGGGCAGTGCAAGCAGGAGGAGCTACAGCCATTTCTCTCTCGCCTTCTCTTCTCTCCCTCCCCCTCCTTTTTTTTTTGTACATCTCTTACAGCACCTATTATTATGATTCGTTCACTTTTTATTTATTATTATTATTATTATTATTATTTATTTTAAATTTGTTGTTACTATTATCGACCGAAGCACGTACTGTTGTGGTGGGGAGGGAGGGATTGAGAGGAGACCAAAGGAGAGAAACACCTGCATTGAAATACTTAAAAATCAACAAGAGCAAGTGACCGCCAGGGAAGGGGTTGTGGCAATAGATAAAGAAACACCAATCGATTCCTTTATCACGCTCTAGACCGAAAAAGACCAACAGACAAAATATAAAAAGTTAAAGAAGTTGCACTGCGCCACAGAACCCACGGATACGATTGTGAAATTCATGAACGAAAAACCAACTTGCTTTTTTTTTTTTTCTTGTTCTCCTTACTTTCTTTTGTTGTTGCTGGGCTTCCCATTTCTGTTCTATTCTATTTAAGCTGTTTCTATCTTCTATCCTTTCTACCGACTTCCTTTCTTTTCAAACATAAAACTAAAACAAACAAACAAAAAAAAGAAACATATCGCTTTTCCCTTTTCTCACTTCTTCTTCTTATTTATTATTATTATTATTATTATTATTTTTTTTAATTAAAATTTCTTTCACAGCATCGTACGTGGTCGACGCTCTGTCCTGAAACATCTATTTCTAGAAGCCTTGCCCTTTTCTCTTCTCCCCCGAACACCATGGAGCATCAAGACACGGACCGTGTTCGCGCTTCCTCGGAACCCATCGTGGAGCCCTATCACCCCTATAACGATGGAGGGGACGAAACGGTGCAACGCGCGCTGCTGCAGGAGCAAGCTTGTGCGCTGTTGCAGGAGCAGCACTTGCACAGCATGGACGTGCAGTATCTAAACGGGCGAGAAGAGTCGGGAAGGCTACTGCTCCTAGCTGAAGAGGCGAAGGAGCGCCGTCGCTTCACAAAGAACGCCCGAGCTCTTTTCCTTCCATCATCACAGGGATCGCAAGCGCAGGCAGAAGAAGAATTGCATTCCACTAGCCAGCCCGCCCAAACAGCGGGGTCTGGGGATCCAACCCAGGACGGTGACGCGGGGGCGGCAGGGAGCCCGGCGAGCCCATTCTACTCCCAACAATGGACCATGGACGAGCGACAAGCACGATGGCATGACTCTGACGAGGATGCTGCTGGCGAACAGGCAAACCGTGGCCTCCAAGGGCCGCTGGCGGGTTTCTTTCTCTTCGGTATGCTGCTTGGTGTTTTTTGCTCCTAAGGAAAGGAAAGGAAAGGAAATACACCACAGCACAGAAAAAAAAAAGAAACAAACAAACAAACAGAACCGTGGAACACCATCCTCAACCAAACATTCCCAATTTTCTCGGGGGCACAGAAACCTTCTGTTTACCTTTCACTGAGCTCCAAAACTCTCAAGGAAGATTTCTTCTTTATATATTGATTTTTTTTTTTTCTGTTTACTTCACTGCTTTACTATTATTATCATTTGATTCTTATTGGTTTCTTTTCCTTTTTATCTTTTATTGGCTCACCAGAACAATTATTATTATTATTATTATTATCCAGGACAACAATGAAGCGATATCACACGGCCCGTCTGATTCTAGGCAATACTCTAGGAGAGTGATGCATGTTTGCCGCTGCATTCCAAGAACAACTTAACGCTACGATGCCGAAGTGTTGGACCGGATACTAGCAGCGCCGTGATCTGGGAAAAACACAACACTGACGCACAGATCTCGTGAGCTTGATTATGACGAATGCTAGGGGAGGGTGGGCGGTTGAAGGGTGAAGCAAAGCAAACATAACCTCAAACTATCGATCACTTCAGGATGATAGCAGTCCTCCACAGAGCTCTTTGGCGTTGTCGGAGAAGCCCCCACCAGGT